>DWDV01001575.1:0-12954 GCA_018245615.1 Mimoniades ocyalus | reverse complement strand
CCTATTCCATCGTGGGACTTAAAAGTAACTGGTGAAACGTGGGAGTGTTCTACATTCCTCTGCCTACTACCTCTTCGGGGATTACAGGCGTGATGTTACTTTTTTTTCATAATTAATACATAATAATGTGTTAACTTGGGAATATAAGATATTGCGTAAAAATGATTTTCGTTGCTTAATGCAAAGCAAAACAACTTAACCGTATTTTGTTATTGATGTCAACCGTCAGCATTATCAAACCTGTCATCATTCCTGCTGGACAACAATCACGAATTTCTGTTTTTGAAAAGGTAGTTTGAAAGTAAATATTTCTTTTTTTTCGCGTTATTGGGTTCTTACGGGGATTAAAATGGTGACTGCCTCGTTGGTTGCAAGCGTATCTACCGATCTAGAGGTGCTGGGTTCAATTCTCGGGTCGGGAACTATTGAATTTTTAGAAGTAGAAGAAAACTTCCAAGTGGTTCGGAGTTTGGATATGTGTCCCGTGTATGGTAATAGGCTCACCATCTATTCCATAGTGGGACGTAAATGTAACTGGTGAAACGTGGGAGTGTATCACACTCCTCCTACATCTTCAGGAATTACGGGCGTGATTTTACTTTTTTTTGTAATTTTAGTATGTTGCAATCGAACCATCATGATGATGGATCCTGATCTATAACCCTACGGTGCATGTTCACTGTCAGATAGTATACCGAATTTTCATTATAAATCTTTTTCCCCATTGTACTAATAGTTTTAATTAAAAATTTTGCAAAAAAAATACCTTTTTTATTTTGTCAAATTTGATAACCCTAGCAAGAAAAAAATAATTGCGTTGCGACACGGAGCCAGTGTGTGATACTAGATCGTTATCACAGCGAATTCCTCCCGCGCCGGCTGCGGCGGCCCTCACCCGCGCGACTGGCTCGATCATCGTAACAAGCTGGAGTCATTGCAACTATGATGGCACGTGCTAGCGCTCATCGGTACCACCGCACTGGTGTGGTCTCCAGGCACGTGGCTCAGTGGTGCTCCTAACAATCTTGTTAATAGTCCACGGTACGATCAGAAATGTTCTATTCTGAGACGAAGACGATCAGACGAAGCACCTCAGGATTGTTAGGATTGAGAGATTTGGAACTCGCTGCTCCCTGACGCGCTAAGGGATCTGGCGTGATGATAGATAATAATAACAATAATAATGACATTAATAAATAAATATCTTGAGACATTTCAACACACGGCCATCTGATCCCAAAGTAAGCATCAGTAGATATTGTGTTCTTGTATCCAGACGGCCGATGAGTTACTTATATAAATATATGCTATTACAAAGTCGAGGATTATAAATAGACCAGGCTGTAACTATCAATTAGCAGTTATGGTCATCGTTCCACCCACTGACCTTCCTCTCTCTTGTTCCAGAGCCAGTGATGTGCAACTAGTGACTGCCGGCAGCAGCATGGCGAGTGCGGGCGCGGTCCTCCTGGAGGCGCGGCCCTTCAGGCCGTTCAAGTCCTCGGAGGAGTACCTGTATGCCATGAAGGAGGATCTGGCCGAGTGGCTGACCGTCCTGTACCCCGAGCTGAGGATCAACGCTGACAATTTCCTGGATCGCCTGGACACCGGCGTCGCTTTGTGCACGGTAAGTCTATTTCCGCTTATGGGGTATATCTGAATGACTAGTCTACTACAGGAGTAGGCGTCTGTTAGATACAGGATAAATGCGGTGATCTGGCGCATTGAAGAAGACAGCTAAATTTTGCTGAACTTTCAAGTCCGAGGGCTGAATGGAGTAGAATCGGACGGGACGAGTCTATGTCCAGCAGTGGACTTCCAAAGTGAGAACATGGTCATGACTTTGAAGAATACTTTCCTTTCATTTGGACGTCCTGCTAGCCCAGTGACTAAGTTACCTTAATTGCCGAGCCACGAGTCCTCCGTTCGATTTCCACACAAGACAAATATTTGCGCGATGTGTTAGATTATTTGTCGTGGGTCTGGACGTAAAATTATCTATACAAATATGTTTTCGAAAACTTGTATGCGCATGGTTATCAGCTGCCTTATCGGAGCACAGACTCTGCCTAATTTGGACTCAACCACGTGTGAGCTGTGCCAAGATGTTAAAGTATTTTGTTCTGTATAAAATTGTTCATCACACGGTGTATTAGTATAAATTATCATGAATAGTAAGTGACTAAAAGCAGAAGAACCGTTTGTTTTGATTTGGAGTCGATCCAATTAGGAGTCAATGTTGATCCATTGGCGAGACGGCAATTCAGATGTCTAATTGTAATTTCTTTGCAAGAACTGTTGTTCCTACATTTGTACCCTGTGTAGGTCAATGGGCTCCCCCGGTAACATGGGACCTATACCAGAGCTGATGTAACGTGGGAGTACGCAGTGGGCGTGATGTTATATATATTATACTCTAACAGAAATAAACAAATAAATTTAATGATTCTCTTTCAATCCAATCTTCAGACTCTAATCAATGAAGACCACTCATCTTTGTCATAATCGTATCTGAGCTGATAACGTTATCTATTGATAACATGTAGCCGGCCCCTTTTGGTGCCCGCGACAATACGACAATCAGTTGATTGGGGATTCGAGCTATTTTTGCTCCTTTATATGTAGACTGACTGGACTTTATTGACTGACTCGAGAGATAGTGGATTCTAATCCTGGATCGGATTTTTCTAACTTGGAATTTCTAGACGAATTCTAGCAGTGGCTCGGAGTCCGGATATGCGCCCGGTGTATGGCAAAAGGGCCCACCTATTATACAATGGGACGTAAACGTAAACGTTGAAACATGGGACTGTACTACGCTTGTCTAGATACCTCTTCGGGGATTATATGCGTGATGTTACGTTTGTGTTATTACGCAATAGATGGAGCCACATGCTGTGCTCGGCCTTGTAGTGTTGTAACATTTATTAGCGCGGTGTCGATAAAACATAGTACTGACACTACTTCGACGCGTTAAATATAACATTGCATACTATACTCGGTAGCGAGATGAAAAATGTAATAACATAACCTTAAAGCTGTTAAAGGCAACGAAATAAAAATCAAAGATTGTGTAGGGGTTTAAAGTTCAAACTCTAGGATTCTGGGTTCAAATTTTCGCGCGCACCTCTATACATATAAACGCGTATATTTTAAAATTCAATGGCTTTTGTAACAATGAATCAAAACATCGTGAGGCAATAAGGCTCCTGGTAGGTCTCTAGAATGTTCTCTAAACGATGCGAAGTCTGCTAAATCGCATTTCTCCAGCATGACAGACCATGGCCTTAACTCTTCTCATATGAAGAGCGCGCTTAAGTCGAACAGCGTAACTTTAATACGGGTGATGATGATTACATTAACAGCGCTGTTCCACTGACGAGTCTTACTCGTTAATATTCATTACTCTTTTGTATATAGTCATCGCTTTCCGTTTGAATCCAGATGTAAACACTCAAAAGCAGCTGATTCAGTTTTCACTTTCAGCGAAAACTGATTCATTCATAGTATTTCCGGTGTAGTAAATTTATCTCTTCGATATGAACACAAATAGAATTATGAACTTTCTTGCTATAGTAATTAAGTTAAATTTCCCGTAATATACATTCTAAACTGAATTCAGTCTTGTAGCCATTAAGCTGCCTTTAGGGATTTTGAGCTTTATTGGAAATAGGAATAGGATTGAAATTGGTCTGTTTGGGACGTGAAGTAAAAATATTCTTATCTGACTCGGATGTGACACATTGGAAATTTTCTTCCCGGAAAGAATGTGTTGGTAAAAGGTGGAGTTGAAACTTGATTCAGTACTTTATCTTTCTTTTATTTCGGACGCAACATATCCTGACCAAAACATACGTGGTACCTACTTTGATTTTTATTCACTATTTTTCAGATCTACTCTTATGGTGTGTTTTAGGAAAAAAACATAGTGTAGTTTTACCGCGGGACGAAGTTGCGCGCGTCCATGTAACACATAATTTATTGTTACTGGCCGTATAATTATTACGTGAAGAGAAATCTTCGGAGCTCTTTAACAACTGGTAAGACGTGGCTGTGAGCTGCACTCCTCTGCCTACCTCGTCCATTACTACACGCGTCATGTTACGTTTTTTTTTCTTTATAAGAATACCGCGCACGCAGGGGAGTGTGACTTGGCATGGTTAAAGTTTAGGCCGACAAAGCTAAAAATTTTCTATAATGTGTGTTATAGAAGGATTAAATTACATTACAAACAATAATATATTAGCATACACAGTAGTGCCCGACCCGGTATTGGAACTCAGGACATCTCGAATGGCAGTTACGCTTGCAACCAACGAGGCGGTCGATTTAAAATCCGCTCCTTTCATCGCGATATAATATCGTCTTATGAATTACGATAAACGACCACATGTTAGTTGTTATGTATTAGTAGCGGTGCGCAGCCGGAGCCCGGCCACCTGCGCCGGCGCCTCCGCCCCCGTCCGCAATTATCGCATACCGAACGCAAGGACAATGATACTTTACTTCAATAACGACGTTTTAGACACACGCCGCACCCGCGGCCTTGACACGGTTGTGGACTGCAATCGATGCGTACAGTGGGGCAACGCTGGGCGCGGGCCGCTTCGGCATTTGAACCGACAGTTGCTGAGACACGCGCGTCACCGCACTCTGGAGGGTGTGTGGAGCGAGGCGTACGCTTTTGGCATTCAGTAACAATGGTTGTGGTAAATGACCCTATAGCAACCAACCCTCTTGTTATTGTCAACCGTTTTTTTGTTCCGCTGCTGGACAAGGGTCTCGTCTCAGAATGAAAAGGGTTAAGGTCAGACTGAGCGTGGTTTACCAATGCGGATTGAGAAATATTCGCCAGATGCGTAAGTATGTAGGTATGTCTTCTGCATTAGATGATCTTGTTGAGTTTGTGACGAGCTACTCGTAGGCTATGGTAAGAGAACGTGTCAAGTGGCGGACCGAGAAGGTGAGTTGGGTGATGATAGGAATATGTGTCACTTCATTACTGCATTCCCCTCGACGTTTTCAACATATATAGCATAATTTCGGTATCTTGTCAAGAAGATCGCTTTCGTCATTTGTTCCTAATTCCCATAGGCATGACCAATATATTATAATCGGTACAGCTGTAAGGATTATTAGGGCATACACGCGAAAGTATTTTGTAAGGATCACAGGTGTGAACATCCTTCGTTCCTGCCTACCTTTGTTGTAAATGGACGTGATAGTATGTGTGTGGGTAGACATTTCCAAGTTCGTTTTCGCGAACTTATCAAAATGCCATCCTTGTGTCGCATTAGGTATGTATCGATTGTTAGATACGATTGTTTTTTTTCCCCGAACTCTTGGCGACCGGATTCCTAATGGCCAATGCGCGAGATAAAAAAAAGTCTATTGGTAACTTTTGCTTTTAAATCAGATCCGTCTTTAATTCATTCAGCCAGCTAGATACTGATTCGTACGATCTACAAGAATATGTTCTAGGTATATACTAACACGTTTTGTCTCACTTTAACTATTTTAAAATTATCATTCTCTTTTGAGTTTTAGTAGTTTGAATTTTTTCGCGATGTTTTTGTTTTTCGTGCGGATCCGAGATAATTACACCAAAGTAATAACTTTTCGTTCCTATTTAATACATATTATTTTTGTAGGTATAAAATAAGGCAATATATTATATTTTGGTACGGAGCATAGAGCGGGACAAAACTATATCGAAACCAGGACCTTCTTAGCGCCATAAGGAATTAAAAAGACGTCAGGAATCTTAGACTTGTCCGTGAAGTGTTGACATTGTTATAATATGCTCTTCAATTCCAGGTATTTTGTTTATTTAAATGAACGTAACTAATTAATTTTTAAATAATATTGTAACTAACGTATTGACCTCCACCATTTTTTAAATTTCAATTATATGTCAACGTTCTAAATTATTTTTTTCTGTACTATTGTATCTGCGTGCAAATTATTTTTTGCACACGTGTCTCACGACAGTCTCAATTTAAATTCTTCCTTATCTGAACACGGTGTATATGTATTTAATTGAACGTATTTTTCAAGAGAAAAATGCTAATATTTCGTGTTAAGTTCGAGCAAGAAAAATGCATTATTCTCGTCGTTAATTTCAATCGCTAAACATTAATTAAACATTTGCGAGCGGCCAGCACTGATTGCAGAATCACAATGAGCTGGAATACATTGATAACGTTCTGATCGCAAGACCAGAATCCATAATGCTGACATTACGAGGCAAATCGCAGTTTCATTCATATATACATTGACATTTACAACACGATTTAACGTTACTTAACGACTTGTTTATGAAAACACCAGATACAAAGAATAAAAGAGAATAAATTTAGCAATATATGTACTGGTGCATATCTTCACTACCTATTGCATAGTGGGACGTAAGCGTAACTGGTGACACGTGGGAGTGTATTACACTTCCCTGTCCACCTCCTGGGGGATTGTACGCGTGATATTACGTTACGTAACTTTAGCTGTTAACGTGTAGGTTTTCTTCAACACGCATCACTTTTATTACATCGTTACATAGGTCCTTTATCCCATGTTACAAGTTGTTATGTATAATATCAAAATAATAGTACAATTTCTTGTCACTTATTAATTTATCTATTTAAATAAACTAAATACTGATTTAGTGACATTTAAAATTCTTTTATCCATCTTATTATGTATATATGAAGGACAGACAGACAATAAAATTCCGTACTTTTAACAATGAATAATTTACAAATAACTTTAATAATATTAAAAGTAGATATTTTTCTACAATATACTTACCTATTTATATACAAAAGTTGTAAATAGCTCGTGAATAAAAACCAAAGATACATTGAATCAATGAATGTTAAGGAAAATGATTGTGTAGCATGATTGAAAAATAAATGCAATAGGTTGAATCGATTTAATATGTTTTTTATAAGTTACTCTTAACCACAATCGGTCGCAAAAATGCATAAATTGAATGAGCTATGTTTTTTTATTCTTTTAAACATTGTTTACGGCAAGCGTTGTATTCTATTAACCATATTGAGTGATTTTGACATCTGTAGACATCATGATTGTCGAAATTTGCAAATAACTACATAGGTTTAGCTAACATTGGAACTATAAGCATTGATAATGATGATATAAAAATCTGTTTCGTCTATGGCAGCACGAAAGCTACGCAACACGGCAGGTACACACGAAGTTTATCATTGAACATTTCAGCGACAAATGACTATTTTGATTTGAATTAAGAATCCGGAAGCGTCGGTATATTTCAGGAATCCAGTCGCCGCGCCTCGCCTGCGCCCAGGTACACTTTCTAGGTCGGCTGTGCGAGGAATGCCACAGGCAGACGGACGGACGGACGCGCGTGTGACTGTCCTGTTAAACATAACGATTACAATTACTCGGTTAATTAGTTTGCATGCGGTTAACGTGTCAGAATAAG
The DNA here is from genome assembly GCA_018245615.1 of Mimoniades ocyalus. Taxonomy (NCBI): domain Eukaryota; kingdom Metazoa; phylum Arthropoda; class Insecta; order Lepidoptera; family Hesperiidae; genus Mimoniades; species Mimoniades ocyalus. Next base: position 5,492 of record DWDV01001575.1, on the reverse strand, counting down.
TGTGCTCAATCGGACATTCTGTGTCTGTATTGTGCTAAGCTGTAAACCGGTTCGAACTGGTTTTGTGTAGAACGAGTTGTTGTTGAGTTCTTCTGTTTGTTTTATGTTGTTTGTTGTTTCCATCACCCTTTAGGGTTTAGCTAATTGAGATCAGTACTAGTGCCAGTGAGAGCTTAGTAGCTCCCATATCATGAGTTTAGGTTCACACCATGACGTGGACTTGTTTACAAAACTATGCGCAATTACGCGCGGGTAAAATTTTTCGACCTGGACTTGGCCAGCGCGGGACACCATGACAACACTCTTCTCGGACTGAGAGGAGACTCGTGTCCCTCCACGAAACGTTAAGAGGATGATTGTAAAAATAACGTAAGGAAGTTCATAAGTAGACTCAGACAGACCCAAAGGCTGGAGCTCGTATATCTTGATATCAGCCAGCACACCGCAGGAGACAGAGTTCAAAAGTTAATCCAACCTCAATAGTCTAGCCGCGAAACCTTTGCCCACTAATTGGCGTATTGTGGGACAAGCCCAATATGGCGGCGCGATCTTTATAATCTGTGCTCGATCGCGAATGGCACTCGCTGGTGTACAACGATATTAATCGTTCGCAATCGTTAAAGCGTACGACATGACTTACAACAGTAAGTACAGACTTACTTACTTACTTACAGTACTAGCGAAACGATTTACATTTTTTTTAAATCATAGACAATTTTTTCCAATTTTTGATGTCTATAGTGCGACTTCATATTTATTAAGAATGTGTCGATATTGAAGTCGGGAGTAGAGCAACTTATAAAGTATATTCTATTTTAATTATTGAAAGAGTATCATGTAGTTAAACACAGATACGATATACTATATCGCTACGCTAGGTCCATTACGGGATAGGCAGAGGGAACCGAATTCTAAATGCCTCCATCCTTACATATCTAACGTGTTTTATTTACATTCATCACTCTCTTTATAAACACACAGAATAAAAACAAAAATGTAAAAATGCTTGACATTTCATCGTAATATATTCAAAAACAACATATTCCTCATTCGGAGAGGCGACTAACGTCCAAACGAACGAAAAAAGATCTGTTGACGATGGAAATATATTTTGAAAATCGCAATGCCGGTCGCGATCGCGCCACGCGTATTTCTATGAAGTGCGTACAGTGGCGCGGTGTCGGTCGGCAGCGGGCCGTGGGAACAGACGCTATCGCCGCTCAGGACGATCACGCGGCTCCGCGCCCGTATCGAGGAAGCGGGCATGTGGAGACTACGGCATGATGAGGTAGCCAGTGGTATCACTAAGCCAATCACTTACCTACTGATATTTTGTTTAGTATTTTAATTTCTCTGTTACAAAGTTATCGTATATAACGAAATCAAAAGCACAACAGGTTAATAATGAGCAATCTCTTTTTTCTGCCTACCCCCTGACATGACGATATGTACTAATAGACGATTGTACTATTTAATATCATTATATTAGGATTATATAATAGCACGATTTTATCCTTTTGTTTATTTATTTACTTTTTATTGCTTCTTGTATATTGGGGGAATGTAGACTCTACTAGCGACCTCTGCCAATCCAGCCTTGCGGATGGCGGGAAATTACAGTAGGCATCGCAATTCAAATTTTAAAAGAAAGAGCCCATAATCTTGCCTTTAAGTTCTATGTATTCAATATGCTTTAAAAACTCTATACCCTGTAAACTTAGAATGTTGTACCGTCTGCTTTAGCCACCATTAGGGCGTCTGCGAAATAAAATGCACATTCGCAAAACCAGTTCTGTCAAAAATAACTAACAAGAAACATGCGAAGACATTAAACATACGTCGCGTATACACAAGTATTCCGTGTAGAGCTCGTACAAACTCTGCATTTGATAAACTATCCCTAAAATTTAGTAACATAGTTAATTAAAGGGATATTGGGATTCCCTGAATGACTGCATCATAAAGTTATAATTTACTAACATGTCAAAAACACCGTTTTAACATATGAAAAAAAACATACTACAAAACTAAAACTAAACGCCGAGGCAAAATATTACCGTACAAAAACAACATGTAACTGCCACAGCGTCGAAAGGGTTGAATATGAGATCGAACCCAGGACCGCGGTAGCTGTGAGCCCCGTGGGAACATCTCGCGGAGATCGGGTCGCGCCGCCTCCCACATGTCACCACGCCTCCAGCCTGGACTGTAATTTGACGGTACACTAGACGATTATTTTTTTAAAGCGGTTATCCAATAACGTATCAAATCGTCGCATTTATTGGCGTATAAACTTTTATATTTACACTAGTAACTTTTCCTAAACTCTAAATGTATGTAGAGTGATGTACGATACATGGAAGAAGTTAATAGCAAGTAAGTTAATTAGCACTCGATGGCCTCTACTTACCCCGTAAGCGACCTGGCGTCATAATATAACGACAGTATAGATTCAATTGCAATTAATTTATCCACATTGTAACGAAGGATTATATTTAGATACAGGAAACAAAACGCGCAATCATTACGGCGAGCGAAGCTCGGGGGGAAAAATACCTTTAAATTTTTATTCACGCACCGATCGTTACCAAAAAATTCGATAATAATTAACGATGATTTGACGCTGATGACCCGCGCGGCCCTGGCCTTCCGGATGAAGAGATCAGCCTCATAATTGACATTTTACGTTCTGGATGCGGAATCGACTTCGGACGTGGTAATGGTCGCTCCGATGACATATGGTGGAATTCGCCAATTATCGCCCGGTCATGAACTTTCTGCATCTTTGTCCATTGTCGCGTTGATTGTACATTTATGACGATTATACGACGTAATATCAAACCTGTAATTTCCGAAGACGTAGGTAGAGGAGAGTTTCACTTCACTTTCAGTTTCACTTCCACGTTTCACCAATTACGTTTACGTCCCACTACGGAATAGGTGGTGAGCCTATCGCCATGCACCGGGCACATATCCAGTCTCCGAGCCACTACTAGAAAATCTAAGTTAGAAAAATTCAATAGTGGCCAACGCAGGCTTTGAACCAAGAACCTCTCGATTGGCAGCCGCGCTTGCAACCAACACGACCAACGAGTCTGTAAAATTATACGTACGATTTATTTGAATATACGCAATTGTTTGATTGTGATTTGTTTTGCTGATTGTACGTTTATATCGATTGTTTCTTTCGTTTTGATTCGATTGTTTCCAGTACATATTTATGTTTTATTTTTTTAAATATCACACTCTGCCTACTTCAATAACAAATAATTACGAGAAGTTACTTTGATTTTAATAAACGATTAAAATGTAGACGAATTTTTGTATTTTCGTGAGTCCAAAACTTTATAATTGCGATAGTTACCATCAAGTGGACTGCTATATTAGTTGTCAAGTTCATATGACAGATGTCAAGTTGACAGATAACACGCTTTCGCGGCAGATTTGGGGCGAAGATAATGGGTATTCCGTTTTCTTTTTAAATTGATGCCATTCTGTGTTTTGAAATATTGAAAAAATAATACGTACGATTTGTTTTCTTAAGAAAATTTAACGACATAAACAGGAATACTGATTAGAAACTTTACATTTTCTATGGGTATCCACGAGCTTTGATTATTAAAATTGTTAAGTATTAACAATTTCTTCTCTGGTTTCTTCCACCTTGTATTTGGATTTGTTTCTGTAATTAATCCCGAGGAAAATTATCATGGAGTAGAAGTTGACAGGCCGTGGCAATCTATGTAGTATACATTTTGGAAAATGTTTAACAAGCGTGTTTTTAAAAACTGTTTTTAATAAGTTAATAAAACGAATGGTGCGATGTCGGAAGTGCTCGTAAACATTAAATCACTACTTATATAAAAATGCGAATGTTTGTTCCTTTGTCATCCTTTTACGCAGCAACGGAACAATGAATCGATGTTATTTTTGTGACTTTATGAAATAGAATTCTATTCTAGAAAAATCCATCGTGTTTTAAATTGTCTATATTATACTTCGATTCCTTAAAGTAACTCAATTTTGACCAATACAGAAAAGGAATCAATTCTAATAATAACTACCACATTATTATCACTCTAACGAAAAGGTACTAAACGACACCTTTGATCTAAATGAATTATATAAAATCGTGGTAGAAATCATTTTCAACCCTTCTGTCGTTCCATTGCTGCACAACGGGCTCCTGACAAGGTGATAAGGGTTAAAGTTAAAACCTGCGACGCTAACCAACTGTGGGTTAACAAATTTCAACTTCACGGCGCGCAGCCTTAGGAGCAGTATTAATTTAATGATCAAGCGAGCGGAGTCGGGGGCAACGGCTAGTTATTTATAAATGTTCCTCAGAATGCAACTTAAACAAAAAGCCAAGCCTCCCCAAGGCCCTCCGCGTACTGGCGATCATTAACGAAAATTATGAATACGTTAACACCTCTCGCGACTGATTGATATTTAATTGAGACTAAATTATGCGCAACCGCGGCGTATTAATATATCAAGGAAGTGCATGAGGCATGTAAAATTGTTACCATATACGGCCAAAGTGAGTGTCCGGTTTATTTTTTGAACTACGGAGTTGCTACACACAGCTACAGTGTTGTTTTGGATTAGTCCCATAACAAAATTTCTTACGAAGTTGGTCAGACACGCGGGGTTCACTTTGAGGCGTCTAACTCACAATTGGACGTACTACATTTATGTATGTAATTCTAAATCTATACATATGTATATTATGCAAGGATTTTCGCAAATGTTTGCATAATACAAAATAAATTGGACCCTCTACATTAAAAATTAACAGCTGCCATATGAAATGTTGAAGAATGAAATTAAATATTACACATTATTTTGCATCGTAAACATGCCTCGAGTGGCTTGTTGAAATATATTTCTTTTCGACTCGCATTAAAAGCCGCGGTCAAAACGGTGAAAGTTATGAGTAGAAGGCGATTTGGAAACGCTACATTTTATAATCATTCTTAAAGAACATAGAGTTTTTTATTTCATTTTATTATTGTACCCAGGACCTCTTGATCGGGTGCCGCCCTGGCAACCAACACGACCAACGAAGCAGTCTTATTCTTTAAGAATTACAATTTAACACGATTTTAATCTAATTTTTTTTTGTTATTATTAACCCCAAAATAGCAAAGTAATCTAATAATTTTACCATTGTTTTACTATGAGAAACAGATTCGTATAGTTGATCAATGATAACATTTATGTCGCTGACAATTCATGAAACTGTCAACGACGAATGTCGTCTGCGACATCAGCTCAGTGTTTTAGAAAATTATACCCTGTACTGCCATTTGACTATCTCGTTGGTCGAGAGTCGGCAGATCCTGACTTTGAATCCCGGGTTGTGTTGTTGAATTTTTCTAACTTGAAATTTCTAATAGTGGCTCGGAGTCTGGATTTTGTGGCCGGTGTATGGCACTAGACTCACCACCTTATTCCATATTGGGACGTAAACGTAACTGGACCGTGTG
>DWDV01001574.1:0-12955 GCA_018245615.1 Mimoniades ocyalus | reverse complement strand
TACAAATATGTATTGATACCATAATATCGGATACCATATCTCAATAATTATGTGCTTTAAATCAAATGGAAGTCATTATTAAGATTATTAAACTTTTAAGATTCAAGAAATGGTAATTTTGAATGATTGTATTTGCGAACAAAAATTATAGCAATTTTCAACAAACGTGTTTGTTTGTATTTGTGTCTTAAATAAATTATATACGAAATTATACCAATTTGCAATAAATGTTTCATGTGATTTATAACACAAAATATAACTTGCAATAAATGTATTTGTGTCTTAAATAACTTATAACACAAAATGTCTACGATAAGTCACAGTCTCGATAGGGTCGGTTAAACCTAGTACCTAATGTACTACAATATTTCATAACATTAATAACTTTATGTATTTGTGATTACAATTTTGGCCCACATTGTCTTGTCATATCGCCATAGATAAAAGACAAGCGATGCTTAAAATATTCCCACTGTAAATGTATTGAAATGCAACATGCAAGTAAAGAAATACAATAAATTTAAATAACGCTATTCATTCAAACAAATTGGTAATGATATTTTACTATTACATTATCTATATGACAATGGACTTATAACAACTTTTAATAGCGAAATACGCAATGAAATATCCGGTCTCAAATGAAAATTAGGCTGTCTATTATAATTTATCTTTAATACTGAGTTTATGCGGAGTTGGCAATGAGTGATGATCATCATTCATAAACATGCGTAACTGTAATTGCATAAAGAAAAATACATGCATATAACAAAATAAAAAACCCCGGCACAGTTCAGTCACTTTTGTGCTCTCCTGTACGTTTTATATGTACTAAGTACGTTTACTCTTTTCTCGTTGATAATACAACCGAAAGGAAACAATTGTACGTTCGATCATCGTTCCAAATGACTTTTCCAATAGTTACCGGAGTCGATCAGAGAAGTTTTTGAGTACTCAACGAATGTTTGCAATTATGTTTTATTACTCTTATGCTTCAACTGAGTTATTCTTGAACATTGTTTAATTTTTTGTCTGTTTATTAAGTGGACATATACAGTCTAGAAATTAGCCGTATAAGTTTTCTTGTTACTTTATGGTAGATATTATATCAAGTGTTTAAATTAAACTGTTATACTAACTATAGGTGTTATATTTTAAGTGTTAAATACACAGAATAATAGAATCCATTGTTATCAATGTCTAATGATGTTGCCCCGTTGGTGTAGCTGTCCACGTGCGACTGCTAAGTAAAAGGTCCAGGGTTCGATCCTCGAGTCGGACAAAGTAGCATTTGGCTATTGTAACATGATTTTCTGCACGAAGTCCATACATATATCTGCCCGGTATATGACAATAGTACCTATGGTATGGCTCACACCATATTCCATGTGACGTATATCTTAACTGTAGAATCATGAGTTATTGTCGCATCTAACAATAGGGTAAAACAAATCACTTTCAACAACACTATTTTTATGGAAAAAAAAAACATGAAAACTCTCGATCTTAAGTTACAAGCGACAACCCTAAAATCCATGCATACAAACTTAATACGTAGGTGTCTATTCGTTACCAATTCATAAGAGTTCCCATTTCCACTTAATCTTTATTAATGGCACTATGAAGCAGATTCATGGCCCGTGTTTCGAGACTAGTTGATTCCCATGGAAGTTCTCTATGACTTTATGCGCTTGATAACGACATGCAACACGAATGTTCAGTACATTTAGTGAGTGTAAGTCTACGACTCTATCCATTGATAGAGTTATGCTCTATGTTATGTAAGGCTCCGATTTTTTTTTAAATTCATTCTAAAGGTCACCGTACAATTACAGGCCAGTGCATTTAAATCCACCAGAATTTCTAAATAAGTAAAGCTGCACTTGATATTTACAATAATAATGCTACCTACATTTATTCTACATTATGTACGTTCAATTACCAGTGCAGACAAGTATTTGAATCGCATACAAATGTTTTACGGTTACAACGAAGTCGGTGGATTGTACAAAATGTGTGTTTTGTCCTCACTTACAATGCGAATTATTATAGCTCGACCTCGTTCCTTTCCGCTCTTATTCCTTCATTCGTTCATTCGCTCAATTTCACAAATTTATGAGTCACAAAGTCATAAGACAGACTGACAAACGTTTTACTTTGTTTTACTTGTTGTATATATAATTTTATTCTATTCTGAAATTGTGTTAAAAGTGAAATCGGTATTCTCTTGAATGGCTTTAATTTATTTCAAGATGTTTATCTTCTGACAAACAAGTGTTTATTTGTATATTATATTAATATGTTTAATACTTATACTGTAACATTAACAGTTCTGAATATGATTTATGACGAACTCTTGCATGATTTGCGTGTATGATCGTAAAATCACGCCTGTAATCCTCGAAGAGGTAGGCAGAAGAGTTTAGTAAACACCCACACCGTTTCACCAGTTTACGTTTACGTCTCTTCATGGAATAGGTGGTGAGTCTATAGCCATACTTCGGGACAAATCCAGGCTCCGATTCGAACCCAGGATGTTTGTATTGGCAGACACGCTTGCAACTACTCGACCGCCGAGGCAGTCAATTTGCGTGTATCAATTGTGTGAAAAATATAAAAAAATATATACAAAATCATGTATTTTATCAGCTCTCTGATCTGTCTCGAGCGTACGCTTTACCCAGTTTGAGATTATATGAGTTACGTGAGAAGTTGAACCAAAATATCATTTTGTAAGTACTGTTTAAAAAGTACATGACTGTTAAATGTTTCGTGATTGTTTATACACATGATTCTATATGTACCGACTCTACCATATGTAATTTCGAGATGGCCCGACTACTTTAGGCCCTGTAAGAATTCCTTCATGAGTTCCGACTCGATTTCCTTTTTGTCTGTAATGTTTTCGTGACTCAAGTCAAGACATGGTAAATTCCATATAAAGGGGCTCTATTCGTTTTTATTATCCCATAGCCCTTATAGTTATTATATTCGAAATATACCTAGCATAGGTATAACATTCGCAATATAAATGTATTACAAAACGCAATTCACAGACATCGCTCTCTGGTGATTACCCAGAGGAGCTGTGGACTTCCATTGTTTTACTTTCTTATCCGCAGTACAATAAAAAATCAGTATTATTATTATAAAAATATTCCCTTGATATATTTTTGTTACCATCCTTAAATTAACGACGAGTGCTTATAGGTACTCTTAAACCTTATTTTGAAAGGAAGACTCATGTACTTCAGGAGAACAACACAAGTGTTGATAATGATAGTACTAGCGTCAGTTTGTTACACTTCGAGCTTTAATAATTTTGATCTTCGTGTTTTGGGCTACGGGCATATTCCTTCGTATTCATAAACAAATCCATCGGAACTCAGTTAACGCTTCTCCTATTTGAGGTAATGTTACGCTGTAACCGTCCATGGGGTGCAATAAACTTAACACCAGCAACTGTATTAATAGATTCTTGTTTCCTGCTTCTTGTGCAATATATTAAAGGCACTGAGTGTACACGTACTGATTCTCGGTTATGAATGGATGCGATGTGTTCAGAATATAGCATGAAAACAAAGAAATTCGAGGCTTAAGTCGCATTTCATATATCGAATATTCGAGAACGGTATAGCACGTGCACGTGCTCGCAACGTTTACCGAAAACAAAGTAATATGTTCAGACGATACACTTGTTCCTCGAGCGTATTGCGTACGAAATTAATAATTTATTTCGTCAACGGCAACTCCTTGATAGAACCCCATCGTTAGCGGGGCTTACGTGCCCCGCCTGCCAAACGCCAAGTATTGAATATAACATGAAATTTTATTTACAGATCCAGCGATGCTGGAAGCGGCAATCAAGTAACTAGGTTACCATCCGCTCAGTTTTGTAGTGCAATTGTAACGAGTCGAGTGACTTTTGAAATATTGTGGCGCTTCAAAATAAAAAGAGTCGAAATGTGATACGGTCTTTTGGGATTTTGAAACTTCGTTTTGGGCATTTCTTTATATATGTATTTTGGATTTATTTGACGCATGTAACTATGTCCTTAGCATTTCACACATATTTTTTATTAAAGCTATACTCTTATACTATACAAGCGATTTGTGATACTTAAAACGTTATTAATGATTAAAAGAACTTACCTGTAAATGAAGTTCTATCATAATTTTACTCAGAACTTTGTCCTCGAGATTAGCAAGTTTACATAATTTAGCGTAGGTACATCAGATATTATAGATTGTATGTTCTTTGATTCACGCTATAGGAACGGTAACTACCTCGTTGGAACATGTGTAGGAACAAGTGAAGCACCAATAAATTTTACAAGCAACAATATTTATTGGTATCTGCCACTGCTTCAATTAAAATTGCAATCCAATCATACTTGATTTTACTGCAATCAAACATTGCGACATTACAAGATATAGAGGGAAATGGAGTCTCAAAACTTATGCTTCACTGGACTATTTTTAATCAATTCCCAACTTCTCATAGCTCATGTTCCCCTTTTAGTATCCCACCGCTGGGCAGGGGTCCTTGGTTTAAGCCAGAACCATACCATGCCGTCACTTCATACCGGGTTCTCACCATCATTAAGATCGATACCAAACCTTTTATTTTTGCTCAATAGCAGTAGCTTGTAATACTCGTGTATTATAATGTACATTTCGAGGGCAATATTACTTCGTGTTTAATTGTGGACAGGCCTATGAAATAATAAGTGTCTATTGTTCAATCAACGTAATGCCTGCATCAGCGGTTGAATCCGCTTGTCCTATATTATTTTGATTGTTTTTAAATTAATCGTCTTTTAGCAAGACCATTACATGGAATTAACGACACTTTTGCATTAATATAACAATATAAATATATTAATCCCTGAAATTAATGTCTTTAATCAGTGTTAGGTAGGTAGAGTAATCCGTGTTGGAGCGTAGAAAGAATACGTTCCCGGGCCCCATTCCGTGATACCGGGGTGTCATGAGGCGACTAAACCCAGCGGTGCTAATTCTGGTATGGGGCGACATGCGTAGGCGCGGCTACGAGCAGCAGTGCAAGAGGTGCAAGAAACCACGCTCTACGATTACCATCCCCCGTAAACCAGCGTGCGGATTATGGGCAAAAAGACATTATACATTATAGACATTATATCCAATGTCCCAATAGACATTATATCCAACCATGGACATAGAAAAGGTTGATGATGACGATAAAGAGATAGGGAAACTCCTAATTCAATTATTTATTAAAAAAATTAAATCAGGAGTAACTTGTTTTCGTGATTATAAATTCCTAGTTTTTTACAAATGTTGTTCCAAGCACCCTTTTGCCTTGTGAGTGGATACTTATATCGAAACAACTGAAGTTTTATTCCTGTCACGAACACATCCCGACTGAGTCAATGACTACGCGATATAGTATGCCTAGGAAAGAGATTCCTACAGCCTGTCTTACACGCACATTGTGATCCTGATGTAAATTGAAAAATAACAGTTCACAGTAGCGTAGCAATAATACATGTCTGTATACGTCTCTACATACACGTACATATGTATGTATGTATGTAAACTAATTTCAAATGTATTCGCGGTTCTAACGCAATTAAAAACAATTTGCTAAATAAAATTATGTCTCGCGAATGATAATAAAAGTGTTTGTAAGTTCTAATAGTTGCTTAATGACATATAAAGTGCCTATTAACTGTTTCGGATAAATCACACTTGAGAAGCGTGGTGTAAGCAATTTTCTTACTATTTTGCTGGCAATAAAATGTTCACTATCTAAAGTGAACGCATTCCATCCATGTACAAACAATCACCATATCTCCAGAACAGTGCGTCTGATTGATTACAATTTTGACAGGAATATTTAATTTATCACGACGAAACTCCGACGCTAAGGCGGTTAAATAAGTTGAAAGTTTGTATGAAACTTCGTCGGTTTTGAAGTTACACACCTGACATTTTACAATTTAGGCTCTCCATAAATAAATAAATCGAAACGTTTGACCGTTTTTGGAAATTCAACCCTTAAGGGGCTAAAAAGGGGCTTGATAGCTTCTACAATGGAAAGTTTTTAAAGTGAAAAGTTTTAAAAGAACAATATGCCATGAGAAAGTGGGCAGTTACAGCTGGTATATAATATATGCTGTTAAGCGACTTTGTTGTCAGTATCCGTATCTCGTATCCGAAACTATACAGGCCATCCCAAAATGAGAAACGTAATTCATACCGGTTCATTCATAATACTGTTTAACAACCTTCAAATAAGGCTATTTGAGGCTTTTAAAATAGTTTTTCACAGTGATCTCAGAAAAACTCCAAGAGCTACGCTTTTGTATAAAAAGATTAAATGAAGTGTACCCTCTCATCATTCAAAAATACCATTTACCCCGTGCTTCACCATCGTGGCAGTAAGCCGCAGCCGCAAACCGCGTCGCTAAAAGCTACGTTATACGAAGCCGCGTCTGATTCTCCACGGAGCGTGCGAAATCTGCGTAGGACGTAATATGACACGATGCGTCAGTGAATTGTATATAGAGGTGGCATTAAGTTGCTGTGGATTTTTTGTTAGTTCTTGACACATCATAAGCCTACCGCAATGTCATAAAGAGGTTTGCCCAAAATCCCCACGCTGGGCATGCGGGTAACTTGTTCTACCAAGAACTTACCAGTCTTTTTTTCTTAATTCAGAATTTTTTTTTATGTATATTACCTTCAGTTGTCAAACACGTTGCTTAGGTTATGTCGAAAAGTAATTTCAATATTGATAGAATATACAAAAGTTCTGCAAGATTATCACTGAAGAAAAGATGAGACTTGCGTATTATGGGAATGGATGTAAATGTAGTATTCGTCAAAAATAATTTGTTTTGTAATGTTAATGTCAATTTTATCAAACTACAAAAGAATAGAGTCATGCCTATAGTATAATAATCTATTTATACAATCTGAATAATATACCAATCGGGCTCTTCAGCTGATGGGACCAATTTAAACGCGGTTCCTTTACCTGTTAGAGGGTTGGCAAAGATCTCAATAGATATTTACCGTTGCTCCACGGGGATAGCCATCTTCGGGCAAAACTTTGTATAGTCTCATTCTTGTTCACGAACAAAGAAATAAGTTAGTGTTTCGCGGAGTGTCACAGTCCACAACAATGGTCGGCGCGTCTGCGAAAGTTTTTGCTCTATGTCTCCGTCTCTATGTACTCTATGTCCCGCGAAAGTAGAGTATTGGCGCCGTGACGTCATCAGTAAAGTAACCACTACACGCGACATTATTACTAAGTAAATATATACAGTTTCCAGATTACAAAGTCTTGTGCTAACTACACAGCTTTGTGTTACAGACAGGTTGAGGCGCGTGATCCAGCTGAATTAGTCTATTATAATTGCTATAACTACATAATTCTATTCTAAGATTACTATCGTTACCCCAATTTCTATAAACCCCATAATGCTCGGTTTTAATATAAAATGATTTGATTTAATATGCCGGTACATAGGCATTTGAAAATATGCATATAAATAACTATAGTACATAATTATGTATGTATGCAGCCCTGTAGATCACAAAATGTTGTGTTATTTAAATTTAAATGGAGTTATGCTGTTGGTTATGTTCTACTAGAGTATATATGTTATAGAAATTGTATGACAGTTATTTATTCGCACTGTACAAACACGCCGCTGTGACGTCATCATGCAGGTGTCAAGTTGTCACTCACGGGTTGTAGATAATTTTAAATACAAAATAATTCATTTTAGAATGATTCACTGACCTGACGTTTCAGTTCTGAGGCAACATGAAATATGCTTACTATTATTATTCTTTACCTGTGTAACATTTTAAATGTCATCATTGCTCTTTGAATTTCAACATTAGCGACGTCCCTTATACCTGATATTTCATAAAGATTTCGTTTGTTGCTTATTAGTGGAACATAAGGTAGAAAATTGTTTAACGACTCATTCAAGAATAACTCCGTGTAATATAGTTTCTATGGCCTGTACATAAGATTGTTTTTTCATCGAGTCACATATTACACATATTTGTTAAACCATGGTGTCCATGAGCTTGCTTTGCCTCTTCTTTGGCTCATTGCGGTCTGACTTGAGTGTTAAATTACAATACATACATATTTTGTTTTTTGAGGATGACTAATTCGCGTGAGACCTATTTCAAATTATCCTGGATTGGACCGACATTCAGTATTGAATTGACAACCGCTAGAAAAGCAATCAGGTTTTCTAGCTACTGGACCAGTGGGCAAGCCAGATGGATTACATTAAGCAAAATATTATAATAAATATATTTAACTATACATACACAACTAAGGTTATGACTTCATTGATTATTGACATACAGCTAAGCCAATTTCAAATTCGTATTAAGTTAACATTTGATGAAATTGGATCACGTACAATAAGAAAAAATGAAAATACATACGTATGATATGAAATGTATATGAATGTATTAAAATGTCGGTTCTCTCTAAAAAAATTAGTTACAAATTCTTTTTCATTAAAATATATACATGAGTGAAAGCAAGATTTTTACTTGAATAACGGTAGGCTCCTCAACATTTTTTTGATACGGATAAAGAAATGGCCTTATTGAATTGAATAGGCTTCCCACTTGCAGAGTTGCGGAACCTTAAAATACTCTTGAGAAAGTAAACCTTAAGATTTGTGTTAGATGTATTTATTCACCAAGTAATTACTAAGGATTTCTTTTCAATGTTAAAATTTTTGTTTTTGTGCGGTCGCCATATTTTTCATTTGCTGCCTTCTAAATTAAGTCCTGTAATTAACAGGTTTTCTGATGTTAAATACACAAAGGGATTTCGTTATTCAGCGATTGCTAGCTTCAGTCAGTGATAGTAATGATTTAAAGATGATACGAGTACGTCGTGGTTAAAATTTTCGGGCGTGACTTTTCGAAAAATCCGAGATAAAATTTCTTTCAACTATGTACCTGTGGCGTACAACACGGGATCGGTGGCCCGACGACACACACTCACCAGGTTCACGTGTATATTAGGATTAGGTAATATTACCGTAAAAACCACACCGAGACGTGGCAAGAACCATTCTCAACTCCCTATATTCAATATTATTTTTTAAAAAGACGGTAGTTCAGCTCGGCCGTACGGAAAAATATCAACGCAAGTTGACAACTATAAATGTATGCAAATCGTCGAGCGCCTGTCGCAAACTATTAGCAATGTGACGATTTGTACCGAACAGTCCCTTTTGAACGCATTGAGCTTCCTTCGAGTTTCCTTTGAAGCTATCGTGCTACAACAGTAGCCGAAAACGTGGTTATATAAAATCATGAAAATGATATGTATTATGCTTTGATCTCTTTTTCTTTGGTGTACTTTCGTAATTATAGAAGCAGCAAACGAGTATAATAGTTGCCTTTTGTTAGTTATTTGTTAAAGAAGAACGTTCTCGAAGCTTAATAAGCCTCAAACTAAATATGTTGATCCCACTGTTTCTTACATCCTAGTAGAGACACCTGTCTTTATAACTTTATAACCACGAGACGTCTGTCGACTTTGGTTCTGTCTCCGTTGCACATTTCACCTTTAAATTTAGAAGAAATTAAAATTTAATTACGACATCATCAGTTTATATTGCTCCTGTGTTTTACGCTACATATGTCATGCTGTTATGAAACGTAACATCACGCCTGTAATCCCCGAAGATTTAGGCAGAGGAACGTAGAATACTCCCACGTTTACGTCATGAAATGAAACATCGTCACTAACCCTGCTACCGTTCTACTGTTGAATTATTATATTGATCTGTTCTGTGATTGAGGAGGATTAGTATTAAGGATAAAGCCTTAACATTCTGTCTAATTATGGATAATTGGAATTTATGCGTGGTCTAATGTCGGCTATTAATTATCGTAAGGTCACGTTTTTGTTCTACGCAACAGTCAGTGATACATATAAATAACCGGTGCAAATTTTTTCAAGTATCTACAATGTATAATGTATACTACCCAATGTATGTATACCCAATGTATGTATACCCAATGTATGTATACCCAATGTATGTATACCCAATGTATGTATACCCAATGTATATGTACTACCCAAATGTATTACAAGATAACATTTACCTAAGTGTTTCCGCGACCACTGTTCACATGACGGTGTGTTTCCAATCATCTCTAATGTATAAATATTTTTTTTGTTCGCAGGTGAGCCACCTTTGATTACACAGCGATCTCCAATTTGGTAAGTATACTGCGCAAAATATTTTATATCATCAAATGTTTGCTTTGATGTAGTTTTTCCATTATTTTCATTGTTACACAACCTTCGCTTACGAGGTAGGCAGAGAACACCGAATGCCAAATATCTCTATATCCTTAAAAACCGGCACGCTTTTTCTACATTACTCTCGTAATATACGAACGGTTTTAATTTGGTGTGGATGAGGCCTAATATATTTTACATCCCTATATTGCGTAAATGAACTTTGTATTATTTTCGCGGACGCTTCAGACTTCCAGATTAACTTCTTTATATTAGAACTTTGCGTCGGATTCGTCAGATGTACGTGATAATACGCTTCATTTATTTGTGATTAATTAATTTTTGGGACATCCAATTCCATTCCAATTCTCATTCATTAATTTCTGACACTACCTCGTCGGGTGGTTGCAAGCGTCACTGCAAATCAATATGCCCTGGGTTCAAATCCAGCGTCTGCTACTATTGATTTTCCTAACATAGACTTTGTAGTAGAAATTTCTAGTAGTCGGTAGGAGTCTGGATTCTTGACCGGTGTATGGCAATAGGTTCACTTCCCATTCCATAGTGGTATGTAGACGTAACTGCAGACACACTGATTACAGGCGTAATTTTAGATAAAGAAGTCTAGAAACTACATTTATAATGAAAACGAAAAACAAGCTATAACATCTGTTGTTCCGCTTACAAATCAAAAACTTGTACCGTTTAGCGGGCTGTCTATAAAACTGTGTAAAAATAAAAAAAAATACTAGAAATAAAAGAAATTAAAGATACTTTGGAGACACATTACAAATGTATTATTTTTTAATAATATACGTATTATATGCTGTTAATAAATATAGCATCTAGTATTCAACGTAAAGCCTTCGATTCGATCCTTTTATTGGAGCTCCATAACCATCAAAGTAGATCCGTAGATATATACTCGTATATAGCCATCATAGCCTTGTTCAACTAGTTACCGATCCAACTGAAGGGGCAGGAATGGCTCTCGTGGCTGTAATTAAACATCGCCCCACCTCTTGAGGTAGGAGCTCTACGTGCATATAGTAGATGTAATCTTCCCCAGGTTATCCGAAGCTCCTCGACTCGAGGATACCCATTTGCAAAACAACCCCTAAAACTACTTCAAGGTACGTAAATAATAATCATGAAAAATCTTTGATGAATAATATTTGAAGTATATATGTAAGTCAATATTTACATAACTGTATATTTTTTATCAATAGGAAAATTCACACATGGCTATCTGTTTAAATATTAAGCTCTTTGATAATAAAGCCTTGGATATACTTCATAAAGAGTCTTAAAACTTACATTAGTATTTTAGTTTTACATATATAATTTTACACTCAAACGGAACAAATACATTTGATCCTAACACAAATATTTGTCCTGAGTGGGAATCAAACCCACGACCCCTGACTCAACCGTCAGGATTACTGATCTCTAAATCAAAACGCCAGTCAACTAACTACCAGATAGAACTTTTGTTCTTTGTAAACAAGCACAATCAATATGTACCTAAATTTTTTTTAATTCTATGGTTTTAAAATTTAAGGTAATAATAAAAACCAGTAGTTTAGTTTCACTACTACTTTTTTCAATTACCCAATCACCCAATTACCCAATCAAACAGTGTATCAACACATACTTACATAACGGATACATGTTGGTTTTGCAAGCTAAACCAGCATGCGCCATAGGCGTCGTGATTACACTGCCCTGATGGAAGTGTTGCGTGTATTTATTTGCATAGGGGTAACGTAACGGTACCGTGATGCTTCCCTAAAGCTACCACGATGCAGGGGTGAAATATTGATAAATTGTTATCTATGACTTCGCTCGCTCTCCTGTAAAAATATAATTGTCGCCCTTAAAAATTTTCGTATATCTTGAACCTGTTAGTAAGCTATCACCACACCAAGTTTTATCGAAATCGGTTCAGTAAATTTTGCGTAATTAGCGAACAAACAGACAAACATCTGAAAACTACATTTATTAAATTTACATGTATTACATGTTAAGTAGCAATTACTTTTCAAAACATGTTTAATTTACACATGTTATCCGTATTATCATTATGTTATTGCTTAGTCCACATATGATTACAATATGTAACCGGATCTTGTTTAATTCTGAAGAGGTCCGTAAACAAGTTTATCGACGTTTTAAAGTCTTAATTTTATTACGTTTCTCTTGCTTACGAGTGCTAGTGACTCTAGATAAGGTATAAAGTAATAATAATAATATATTGCGTCAAATATGATGGTTAGGTTAGGTTGTATGCATTTTATAGTACAAGCATATTTCGCTTATATCGAACATGCAATGTCGAAAGTAATTTGAATGTAATAAAATCAATAATTCGAAATGCAAAAATTTAAAGCTGAAAAGATAAATGGTCAATTGGAATTAATAATAATAATAATAATGATGATGTTGATGAGGATGAAGATATTAATAGGAGTTCTTCCCTTTCTGTAAGAAATCTGCTAGTGAATAGAAACAGTGTTGGCGTAGATAGTTAAACACTTCCACGTTTCACCAGTTATGTTTACGTCGCGCTATGGAATAGGTGGTGAGCATATTCCCATACACCGGGCACATATCCAGACTCCGAGCCACTACTAGAAAATCTAAATTAGAAAATTTAGTAGTGCCCGACCC
>DWDV01001573.1:0-12955 GCA_018245615.1 Mimoniades ocyalus | reverse complement strand
TTCCCTGAATAAATACATACCTATGTACATATAACGAAAGCGTGTATAAATACCAAGCAGTTACAAAATAGTGATACATATGAGTGGAATACATATTTTGAAACAACTCAAGCTAAAGAAAATGTTTATCCGTAATATCAGACGTCGAAATGCGCCCCGTCTCTCAGTACCGCCCATGTTAATCGTGCGTTCCGACAAATTCTAGTGCGCCGTGTTAGACACTAATAACATCAAGCGTATGTTCCACATCTATTTATTACGTAGAGTTTAGCACAAATTTTCTGCGAACTCGGTGTATGTGCCCGAGGCACC
Organism: Mimoniades ocyalus; assembly: GCA_018245615.1. Lineage (NCBI taxonomy): Eukaryota > Metazoa > Arthropoda > Insecta > Lepidoptera > Hesperiidae > Mimoniades > Mimoniades ocyalus. The sequence continues at coordinate 12,643 of DWDV01001573.1, read as the reverse complement.
TCCGCGGTATGCTTAACATTATTAGTCCCATACGTCAGTTAGCAAACAAGCTCTTTTCAGCGTATTTTTAGTTTAACTAGTTATTAGCACTCATAAACGCTTGTTATTTTCTGACCGTATCTTCAGTAAATGAAGTTTTTATTACGTTATAAAGATCGCAGAGTGTTATACATAAAAATGGATAACGTCGCTACAAACATTCCAATGAAAGCTAAGATTAAATAAAATCAGACTATACAGTAAATTTAAATTTTGTGTGCGCACATAATTTTTTTTCTCATTTGCATTGTTATGAACATCTACGTTTAGATTTCTGCATATTTGTAGTTAATATCACGTAAATCTACTGACACATTAACATATTAGTTTTTAACAGACCTTTACTACTTGTAGTTCACGTACCGTAACTTAATGACAACATATTGCATACAACACATAGCTAACAAATTTTATGAGCAAATAATAGCAGTCGATTCTTCGAATATGTTAATGCAGTGCGAAATTCGGTTTAAACATTGACTCCCATGGATTTTGAACGAAACTCTCAGTATGATTACGATACGAGGTAAAGAGAACATACGAAAAATAAAAATTATAATCACCATTAAGGTCATGTGAATGATAACTACATTTTGCGTTACTAAAACTTCAGCAACATGTGAATACTGTGGGAGGCCGATGAATATGATCAGGTTTTTTTTTTTACTTACCTTACATATTTAAGTACCTTTAATACGACTAGTTGTTAAATTTATGATTTTTGTATCAGAGGTAAGGACAGAAGACTAATGGGTATATGTTAATTCTTATCTTTTGTTTTCCCCTAAGCACAGGTTTGTACCATTGTCAACAACTAAGTGCCCGGGTTTAAAAATTTTTTTTTTTATTTTTCATTTCTTTGTCAATATAGGTATATTCATGATTTGGCAATTCAAAAATGATGAAAATGTTTTGACCCTTTGTGACAAATGTAACTAAAACTAAGGCTCACTCGAAGTGAATAATGTTTTCAGGAAAAGTGTATTTGATCCTGGCTACGACGATACCACGATGCGACCAATGTACACAGCGCCTCTAGGTGCTACTTTAATTAGAATTAGCTACAGAGCTTTATCACTGTTTTAATTAATTTACTCCTGAGTCTAATGGCTATTGCACTCTACTTTCTAATATAGACGAGGTCGTAAGTTCAAGACTATATTAAAGAGCATAGTAAATAAATACGTTGAATTAATCAATTAATGACAAACTTGATAATCATAAATTTCAATATCGTAATTACGTTAATGAGTTCTTCCATCTTGTGTAAGCAAGAAATTTGTGATTTTAAATCGCTGCGGAATTGCAATAATATCGACGTATTGTACATATATCAGACCGTTCAGTGAAATCTAAATTTAAAAAAATAGACATGTCTATACGACATACATATATTATGTAACAAAACGTGATAGGCAAATTATTTTACACATGCTTCGTTAAAACGCCGCTTAGAAAGCGGATGACGACGTGTTTCCGTGAGGCGTGTAATTCGGCGCTATTACAGAACTTCTATAAAAACACTCGTTACAGTTCACTCGTACTCACTGCCGAAACAATTACTGCGTTTTGTAGGACATTCCTGTTCTCTAATTTATAATCTCCATTAAATCAACATGTATTTAATTGCTTTTACATGAAAAATATTTTAACGGATGGATCGCTTAAAAAATGTAAGAAAGAGTTATCCACTTAAATTGTTTACTCAAAGACGACGTGGTTATCGGCTATATTTTTAGCTATTGAAATGTATACTTAAGCTGTGCTAGAACATTATCATTATTTATTTAAGACGAGAAAATCGTGACTAATAGAACGGATACCTATTGCGGCCATTTCGGATATATTCCTTGACGGAAACAGAATTTTCTGCTTGGCCGACTGATGTGAAGAGCGCTCGTCAAATGAACGATCTCTGCTTACAACTACGTTTGTGCTTGTCTTTCAAATAATTACAAAAAAGCGAAACTAAATTAGTTTCATTGCTATTATATCGTAACGCACGGGGAAAATTGAAGCTTGCACACATCTCGTGGGATATAACATAGATTTGATATTCTTATGATGTGTTATATATACACGAGCATATTTGACCGGTTGAAATTATGTTTATTGCAAATACGCATTTGAATTTTGATTTAATATTGATTTATTTTACCTTGATGCACTTTAATCTGATACTTGAGTATGGACATATTTCGAATGTCATGTTAGTAGTATATAATGTTAAGGTAACCCGAGCGTCTCATATTTTTTATTTGATTCCTTGCAACACGAGTGTTGTTCGTAATGCGCAAGAAAGTGTTAACTGACTTTTATATGGTCCGCTGGTGCTTTCAACATCTCTAATTACGGACTTTCCTATCCCACGCCAGCACTCGCTTATGGGGTTCCATTTTCGATTGTTTGTTTCACATTAACAGACGGTATTAAAAATAGTTTAGTGTTGGCAGTTGTGTTGAAAGTTTATTCTGCTTTAAACCCATTTAGCAGACATCGTATATAATAACTGAAATTAATTAATACAAGTGAGATTCATTAATACAAATGTTGAAGTAGCTAAAAGCTTTCTGTGAAATTAAATGGTGAAGATTTAGATCCGCACTTACTTATTCCGACTTCAAGGATATGAGAAATTGACACAGGCGACGAGACAAGACGAGAGAAAAAATAGACGGGCTTTAAAATATTCGTGAAGTACAGAAACGTTTAAATCAGATCGCAAGTTTCGCGCGTTGGGTACATATTGTAGACTGCAGTAATCGCTTAACGTTAGATGGGTCATGTTTCTGATATAGCTAGCACCTAAATAAAGAAGTAGTATATTAGTACACTAAAGTGTAGTTGTAATATTTAATATATTCAATAAGTAGTAGCAACATCAAGCCTGTAACCTCCCGGAGGGATAGGCAGAGGAGTGTGGTACACTCCCACATTTCTGGAGTTACCATTACGTACAATGGAGTAGAGGGTGAACCTATTGCCATAGACTGGGCACAAATCCAGATATCGAACAATAATTAGGAATTTCACGTTATAATAGAAAAACCCATTAGTAGCATCAGGCATCGAACCCAAGAACTCTTTCTCAGCGATTGCGCTTGCAACCGACGAGGAAGTCACTCGACCCATGAGTCAACCTGACTATAGTATCTAGTATAATTAAAAAGAAATGGAAAAAGAACTTCGGAAACTCATCATAATATTTTTATTGTTATATTGGATACATTTCAATTGTTTTATTACAAAAAGTGATAAAAACAGCAATGTTTGGCATATGTAAAAATATGAAACATTAGCACAGATTACGACATAATTGTTTGCTAAAATTATATTGAGGCCTTAATTGTCTCCTTCATTATTGCATAACAATATCATGGTGTAATTGTTCAAGGTCTTATATTACAATGTTGACATTTACTGTACTGGATTCCACGCACGCCTTAAGAAACTCACATCTTTACATCATGTCTGGTATGCGGAACGTTTCAATATATTTGCAATAAATTCTACTGTTTAGTAAGTAGGACCTGAAGTTCAATTCCCTAATCAAGAACATACAAAATTCAATACTCCAACAAGTGGCCTGGATAAAGTGACCAAGATCACTGGAGGTTCCTAAGTTAATAAAACAAAAATAGTAATTTTAGTTCAATATGCTCTTGAAATTAAAAGTTACTAGAAAATCAACCAGGTATAATACTTATAGTATGTACTTTACGCAGCAATTAAAAAAAAAGACCATAATGTTGGTTGAGGTTTTTTTTACATCGAAGCAGGATCCCATCACGATAAATTTGCCGTGGGCATCAAACAGTACAGTTGCGGTGCTGCATAATATTTAAATTAAAGAAAATTTGATGTAAATCCAGTGCTAGGTCTTTTATAACATCTTTACTAACTAAATAATCTTAAGCATTCTCGATTAACCGGTAAGTTATTATACAATTCATCCATCTCCACTTCCTAACTTACTCGTATCAATAAAATACTATTCCCATGTGCTTTCAAGGTCATTACCAATTGTCACCAGAAATTATTAAGAACGGATCAACATATTAGCCTACTTGGCACACTGTACTTGCAACTCTGTGGTTACTATATGTTAGACGTATTACAATTGAAATGGATACACATGTACGAGTAACGTCGCTGGGTGTGCCGAGCGGGCTGCGCCACGACGTGATATACGAACATACTACGGTCACGATGTTTCGCCAGACAATAATGAGCCATTAATATTTCTTCACGTTAATTCCACCAATGAGCCGTAACGACCAAACCAGACGTATCGAACGGAATGTCGCGTCGCGGCTTCGTGTGCTATAGTGAGATATGTCGCTAATGTATTTATTGTCTTAGACTATGACCTTGTGCCTAATACATATGGTTGAATGCGTCGATCGAGTATTGAGTAAGCCTTTAATTTTGATTACGTACACTAACTAGTATAAAATTACCCGAGCTATAATTTTATTTGTGAACTAATTCAAAAATGATCATTAATAATATAAATAGCATGGAATTAAAATGTTTATTTAAGAATTTTTTGTAGTCTCTTAAGTTCATAGGCGAATTAAATTTACAGTTGAGTATCTAAAGGAGGGAAAGTAAAAATTAAAAATTCATTATGTAGAAATCTATATGATATTTAAATCATTTTACAAAACAAAAACAGTCATGGTATTAGAGAAAGTACTATAACTAATTTATATAAAAGAATTTTATAAGCAAATGATTATAAGCAAATTATTTTAATCTAGCTTTTTATCTTAATTGTTTATATATTATTCAAACTACTAAGTAAGAAATTATAATCATGCAGATGGCTTTCCATATAGACAATTTCAACAAACAGGTCTTTAATTAATTAATTTGGAAGGCATTCAACATAAATTAATTGTTTTTGCAGTTACAACATAAATAGTTACAACATAAATTAACTCTTTTTGCAGTTTACAAATCATTCACGAGTAACAAACACAATAAAGTCTAAGGCACAGTTGTCTCTTATGCGTCTTCAGTGAAAGGAGCTTTGTACGACGTACGACGACATATGTACTTAACTAGGTGTGTGACATCATTCTCACTTAAACACTTAAAAGTTGTATTGCTCTCAATTTGTGATATGCAAAAGAGAAAAATATGTAGTAACAAAATTAGAAAATAAAAATTAAGATTACATGTTACTTAAAAATTAAGATATGTTGTAATGCGAGAGTATTTTTTATTAAAGAAAATTATTATTGTAAAACCCAAACATACATATTATTACATATATGTATTTAATTCATTACTTTGTTTAGGTATTATGTAGAAATCCCTGGTAGTATGTAGAAATAGTGGTTTAGGTTAAGTATTACAATTGCCAATACTCGGTACGTAGGTTCTCAAATTCCAAGTCGCCATTTTGAATACCTGCGTGACGTCACACGGCTGGGCGCGGGCGAGTCGGCGGCTGCGCACCTCCACGCCTGACATTCAAGCCACAGTCGCGTTCGAAAGAGGCAATGCCTCAGAGCAAGCAAAATGCAGTTTCGTCGCGTATTCTTTCGCATATGCCCTAAAATATAATAAAAAGTAAAACTAGAAGCACCTCTCTGCTCTTTTGTTTCGGTACAAGAACAGTTGAGTTGCGCATACACCGGCCAGGAAATTCTAGTACAAGGTACTAGTAAAGACGGAGTGGTGTAGTGAGTGTTCTCGGAAAGTGTTATTGTTGTGATTTCTTTCCGTCACACGTCGATACAGTGCCCCAGATAGCCGTCGCCGAGGGAGTGTTTCCGCGTCTCGAAGGCCCACTCGCCCCCAATAAGTGAGTTTATTTGCATGCATTGAGCACTCGCATCCGTCTGTATTCATCCAAGTTGTGTGGGCGCGACACGTCATAACCTATGCTACAATCCATTTCGGAACGTCCTACTAATTGTATAATGTGTTCGTATATAGCCAATAGTTATGCAAATATGATTATACTTAATGAGTACCTAGTATCGCCAATAAAAGTGTGTACGTCTCTGTACAGGAATGTGTTGAGTTCCTGAGCCGTAATGGAGCTAAATGGTTAAGTGAATAATATTCACAAACGCACGCTTACATACAATTACGCGAATACTTAGATATTATACGTAACACGGAATGCTAAATAAGCACAGTTGATATGTAAAATACATATGCACGTAACGCTCAGTGAACCACTATATTAATGTTATGTTTCATACTACATCTATAGTTTGATGTTATAATTGCAAAAAAAAACCACACGACATCAAAAAGCATTAAACATTTTACCATTTACATGACGTACCTAAGTTTACATGTGTTGTTAAGCGACGGTCGCAGTTAGCAGTTCAATTGTTCATGGATGTCACAATAGGTAAACATAAGTGGAACTAAAAAACGAATGGGGTAACGCAGACGGATATCCTGAACCTCTACCAATGTTCCGCTTCACCGCGTGCAAACAAAGCGGTAATGTGCGTTGAACTCTTTTGTAGGGACCGCTTCTCGTGGACGTCCTTAGTCGTTATTTTGTTACCATCCAAAGCATACCTAAAAAAAGTTGGCAATTAATATATTTCGTTGTTCACAAATCATATTTTTTGCTTTAAATATAACTTTTCTTATTGTCATTATTAAATACATAATTCAGAATAATTTTAAGAAAACCGATCACAAATCCATATTTTTTTACAATACTTATACACTATTGGCAGTAATTAGTCTAACGTCTTATTTTTGTGGTATTTCTTTCAGTAGATCTTACGACGGCCTTTTGCATGACCGGTAAACCTATCGAGCGAAAAGTGGTGTTACTTACCTAGTTTGCAACGTAAATGACTTTTGTCGCGCATGGTTTCATAGAAGTACAACAAAAAATATACTTCCCTGTATTACGTATTAAGTATTAATCATACTTGTTATTCTGAAGATGCTCATATTGCTTACCATTTTCTAAAGGTGAAGCCTGCCAAATACTGCCCCCCACTTGGTTAAGTGAAAAACTGTGACCTTTAATATTCTTGAGAAGAGTTTTAGGTTCCGGTTTAATCTTTGTAGGCAGTAAAAATTAACAAATAATTCGGACAACGCAACAAGGATGATACGATAAATTGATAAAACATCTCATTGAACGGGCTGATATTAGTAACATTTAGTTATGTGTTCTGGGCTTGGATGACCGGATACTTGTCTATGTGTAACCCATGTCACTCGCGACACAAGTATTAAACATTATGTTATGAGTGTGAACCATTTTCTAAATGAGATGATTTACGTACTAAAGCAATGCCATTTTACTTTCGCATTTTTTTATTAGATTTTTTTAAAATAGCTTTTACGACATATGTAATTAAAAATGGAGAGAGCAGTATTTGTGGGGAATGCAAATCAATTACTTGCATAAGTTAAGCATTCAGACGCGTTATGTTGAAACTATCACTTTTCTCTTGCATAAAGCTGCGAAGCTGAACCAAGAAAAAGTTGAGACCTTTATACTAACTCACCTATGAATAATGCATATTTTGATATTTCATTGAAATGAATAATTTTTTATATTTAAGAGAATACTATGCTGGTAATAAAATGTGGGATAAAAAAATATTCTTTTTAACAGTATATTTGTTAAGTACGCTTCACTGTCTTGTACGTAAAATTAAATAATAATAATATCTTTAATACTATCCTTGGTGACCATTGATCTATCATTGATGAACAGATAACTATAATGACGTAGGCAATAACCGAATTGAAACATCGATGTAAGAAGTTACAATAATATGTTAATAAGCGTCAGTCTCTTTTCTAGAATAATCTTCAGTCTCTCTTCTGAAATATAGACATACAAACATATATATCTTCATGCCAGATCCCTTATAGAGTAGGCAGAGGGCACGAAGTGCGAAATATCTCTATCCTTACAGACCTGCCTGAAGTACAGACATTGAATTAAATTTTATCGAATGACAAGGAAACCTACTAATGTACGCGAGTGATGTTCAGTTCACTTTCACAAGCGTCCGATACTTCTATAATATTGAAAAGTTTCCAAACTATCTGCAAGAAAAATAACCAAACGACCCTCGACAAAGTTTGATTGTTACATAACAAGGGAAACTACACTCACGTTATTTACGGCCGCGAGACATAATCGGTATGTCTACCGCGCACGAACACGACTTCTGTGCTGTTCATACATATTACTATTAAATCATCACGCCAAGTCCATTACGGGGTCGGCAGAGAGCACAGAGTCACAAATATCCTGACCTGACCTGACGTGCCTCTTCTACAGTCATTACTCTCTTCATACACTGTACTGCTATTCAGTTTCGAAATTTCAGTAGTTCTATTATATAGCGAAAAGTAATTGCTGGTCTGTACGTGCATAAGGTAGTTCATTATAAGAAGCCACGTTCATATTAAAGACGGATGCTTATCTCACGGGTATGTTGTTGCTTACACCACATTCATCATGTTTCAATTTATCATATTTTTTGGTTCAAATTCATAAAATACGTTCATGTTACGACAGAAATTGTTTTGAAAATAACACGTGGTTGATGGAATTTAATCTCAAAGTTGAAGGTCGTAGGAATTCATTAACAAATCAAAACTGATTTTGTTAATTTTTATATGAAAATATAAGTACTACCTAGGAAAAAAGTACGAAATACGGAATGCGGAATCGTTTCCGAGTTACATACTTTCGTGTGTTTAGTGGTCCATATTGATTACTAATGTGTTAAAATTGCTAATGAAAATACTACACATTTTGAGTACCTGTAAAAATGCTTTAGTAAAGAATAGATGGCATTTGAAAAAACGTGTAAAAAGTAGTTTACGGATAATAATGTATTTTAATTACCTACTTCATAATTTATTTTGAAACGGAGTTATGATGAGAGTATTAAATATTGACTAATTTCGCTGTGCATTAAAAATCCGAGCTTCTTCAGATATAGGAAAACTCGTCACTTTATAATTATTGACGAATAATATTAGTAACCAACGAACATCAGTGTTTTAAAACGGTAGTTTCAACTGTAGCTAACGTTACAGTTGAACTCAAACGCTTATAAAAAGTACATTATATGTTAATGATTCATGGCATAAAATATGTGATAAAAATTTTATACATAATTCGATCGGATTTCATATATAAAACAAATAATAATTAATTATACAGTGGGTATGATATAAGCTGCGCTTAATAGTTAGTTTTAATGCTTGATATTTGTAGAGAAAGGTTCCGTCCGCGTTTCTTCGAAAAGGTTGTTTTCTGCGTTTCTAAGTAAAAATGTCTTGCATAAGCTGGATACTTGTTATGTACATACATACTAAACTAGGCGGTACATAAAAGTCAGCCAAAGTCTAAGCAAGTTAGTAAAAACAGGTTAAAAACTGCATTGCATCAGCTTTCGAAACACCTCGGAAAACAAGTTTATAAGTACCATTTATTCTCGCCATTAAGCAGACGCAATTACGCTTAACTCAAACATGTCATATTTTTGCGTTCAAAAAACACAACTACTGCATGAAAATTTTATTAATGTAAGAGAAATATCGAGTTTACCCTTACCTTCGTAGTTTACATAGACATAGATACCTACACATGTATTAAATACAGCATTTTAATAACTTGATAATTATAATTAATATGTATTAATGGCATTGTATAATTAATATGTATTAAGAACTTGTACTTAAATGTGGTGCTCCAATTGTCAAATCATTTCGAAGGCACACAATACAGACTTGAGAAGGAACTCATTTTAAATTGTAATGAATAATTACTTTAACATTTGTTCATGTTCTTCAAAAGCACGTGAAATCTATATTTTTTTATTTTATACTCTAACTTCAATTAAACATGAGCAGTCAAAAAAGCCAAAGAATTCGCTGTGGCCTATGCATTTGTAGCGAGGCCAACCTAGTGAAGGTGGCTACCGAATACGTGTTACATAATAGGAAAAAATACACCAGCCATCATTATCGGAAAGCTATTTCCAGCTACTCGTGAAAGTATAATAATTCTTACAAGGAATTATATTTTGCTCATCATCTCTCCACTTCATTTATTTCCACTTAGTTACGTAGTCGCGGTCGTCGCAATATTATGCATACTTTCGTGATCGCAACTATCTGCGTCAAATTACTTTTGAATAGGTAATCGTTAAACCAGTTGTGATGGGCGAGTGAGGTGTAAGAAATTGGCCCGCGAGTATGAAGAGAGTTCTACGAAAAGAACAAGCATGTCAGGTCTGTGTGGTTCGAGATATCTGACATTTGGTGCTCTCTGCTTAGTCAGTGGAGGAGATGACGTGTCGATATAATAATAATAGTAATTAGGTAAAAGAAAACGTAAAATCAAACCTGCAATCCCCGAAGAGGTAGGCAGAGGAGTTTAGTGCACTCTCACGTCTCTCCAGTTACGTTTGCGTCCCACTACGGGATAGGTGGTGAGCCATACACTGGGCACATGTCCAGAGTCCGAGCCACTACTAGAAAATCTATAGTACCCGGACCCGGGATATGAACCCAGAACCTCTCGATCGGCAGTCGCGCTTTCAACCACTCTACTAACGAGGCAGTCAATAATAGCAATAAAGTGTTATTGTTCAAATGTTTGTAATATTCCGTCACTAAAGCCTAAGCCCGCTTCTTTGAATACTAAAGTTTACGCGCCTCCCATGTACATTGCATACTCCGCTCGTTAGACAGGTGTCGCATTCAGCTACCTTCCAAGTTGTACATGATGATACCTGCCTGTTGGCTGCGTCTATCGCGTTATAAAGACGGTGACTCTTGCATGCACGTAGCAGACTAGTAAAGATAGTAAACGTCAATAATGAAGTTTTTAATTTGTTTTTTAGAAATTACTGCCTCAATTCTGATTCGAAAGCGTACATAATACAGTCGGCAAAACTGTACAGTGATCATTTGGTTTCTCCGACGGAGCGATCTAAAGGTAAATGAAGGCCGTCGGACTGTGTCGGCTCTGTGTCCACATGCGTTTACGAGTCGTATCCACCGATTCACATGCATGATACGCTTCAATCGGATTAACTGAAGTCTAACAGAGAATTGCACATAGTATTGGTATTATAATTCACCATAACCTGTATGTAGATCGAAACTAAAGTGAATCTCTGCTTATCGTCTTGTTCAATTCCAACAACAAAACCCCAGTAAACTTCTTCGTGTCCTTATCGATACTTAAACAACACGGAGAGTTGTGATTTAAACGGACAGTATCCAAATAAGAACCTTTCTTTAATTCCTGTTTTAAAATTGTAATATGTATTATAAACGTAACGAGCAAAAAAATGTTCTTCAGCTAAAAATCTAACGCAGTCAAATCTTTTTTACTTAACATACGGAATGTCTTCTCCGATCTTACCACCACGCACTTAAATGTGTACCTCAAAGTCTATCGCGGCCGGCACGGATATTCGATTTCTCTGAGGGAATGACCTAAGGCTGAATGAAGGCCGCCCAATCAAGTCACGTTTTGTGGACAGCAGTGTTTGTACACTCACGTTCACTAGATGCACAAACTAACCTACATACCTATTGTAATCGCTTTAACTAATACCTATTTGAAAGTAATTAAATTGTAAAGAAGATCTTTATCTTACACTTCACTGTCTCGTTGGTCGAGTGGTTGCAACCGCAAGTACCGATCGAGTAGTCCCAGGTTCGAATCTCGGGTCGGGCACTACTAGTCTTTTCTTACTTAAGATTTCTCATTAAAATTTCTAGTAGTGGCTCGGAGTCTGGCTTTATGCCCGGTGTATAGCAATAGAGTCTCCCCTATTCCATAGTGGGACGTAAACGTACCTGCCAAAACATGGGAGTATATTGCACTGTTCTGCCCACCTTTTGGGGGACTACAGGCATGATGTCACGTTGTTTATTACTGAGTTTTAACATTTTAAATCTCGGTCAAAGCAATATGTTAATTTTAGATACATATGTTGATCCGGTGTTGCGTATTGCTGACTAATAAACCGGTATAACATGTACATATGTAACTATGAAGCTGATAAGGCGCGCAGAACCGTTGCGGTGGTCGTAAGGAGGTCGGCGAGCGAGCGTCCGCGTCAGCGGGCAGTGTTTAGCGCACCAAGCGACTGGAGCAATGAGTCGCTTTTTACTGATCGCAAGCACAATTTAAACGAACGAGTTGTAAACGTGCTATAGTGGCTTTCCAGCATTCACTCAACGCTGTGTCCTGTGCAGTCGCCTACGGCAGAAACGTAAACAGGTCAAAAATATATCTAAAATACGCAAAATGTACCTACTATTTAACTTGTCACATAAACAATATTAAATCCGGCAATTTTTGCGAAATAACAAATTAGCAAAACATGATATAAATTAATAAAACATTAACAGGTGTCTATTAAAAAGGATATAGAACAGGGCTTTGGATTTAACGTAATTAAACTTTATATAAAATAAATTATGTCTAATTACGATTTTAAAGATTAGAAGTGTCTGCACACATAGTTTTGTGGAGATTTTCGTAAAAAATATTAATAACTCCCAGCATATTTTGGACATTTTTTGACCTGTAAAACAGTGATCATGTAATTTGATA
>DWDV01001572.1:0-12959 GCA_018245615.1 Mimoniades ocyalus | reverse complement strand
CACCTTATAATCATTATTGATTTAATGTACCCATAGCTTATGAATGAAATTATATTTTAATCTTAATATAGTACATTCCTTATCACTACTTTTGTAGTCTTAGCATATAATTTATGTGAAAATATCTTTTTTAACTCCTTTAAATTACTCAACAGATTTCGATGAAATTTAAGATTCACTTAGTACACCGGCTCTTCTGTTCTGCTTATCATAAAACAAGTGCATTTAATTACATATTTCACACATTAATAATAATATTTTCTCATCAATAATCAAAACGAGAATGCAGATATATAAAAAGAATTGCTCTTTAATTGTATCATAAGCAGATAACTAAAAATTAAGTACCTAACATTTTACTAAATTCACCAAAATAGTCATGTAAAAACTATTAATACGTAGAATAATTGTCACAGTTTCATTGTAGGGACTTACTTACACCGTTAGTTGATGCTACAAGTTCAAAAATGACAAACATAATGCCCTGCAGAGGAGTGTGGTACATTTACATGTTTCACCTGTTATGTTTAGATCCCAGGCATGAATCAAGATTCTGAGCAACTACTAGAAATTGGAATAGAAAATCTAAGTAAACTTTGAAGCTTGATAAATCCTGTAGTACCAGAACCATCATTCACAGCCAGGACCATTCAATCAGCAGTTGCGATTGAAATGACTCAACAAACAAATCAATTGAAAACAATTAATTGGTATTTAGAGATTCAATCTGTGTCTTTCCATGCAGGTTGATGACCTCCGAGGCACACCCATGTCTGTGGGCAACCTGGAAGAGATCATTGATGATAACCATGCCATCGTCTCCACGTCAGTTGGCAGTGAGCACTATGTGAGCATACTGTCCTTCGTGGACAAGGACCAGCTGGAACCTGGCTGCTCGGTGCTGCTAAATCACAAGGTAATTCTTGATTAGTGTCACTTAATACTTGGTTCAAAATGATTTTCTCAGCATGTCAAAATTGGTTGGCTCTGGCTGATAACAAATTTACATTAGCCAAGAACTGTCCGCTGCCACAGATTTGGGAGGGTTGAAGTGTATTCACTATTGCTCCACATTTTGGTTAAAATTTTGATTGAACAATTAGAAATAGAAATAGAAATACTTTATTTGCATAAATGTGGTAGTGGGACAGTCGATGTACAATTTTTCTATGGCTCTCACATTTGCCATTAGTTTGGCGTGCAAATTAAAAATTACATTAGAATTAGAACTAAATACATTAATATTATCAATTACAAAAATGTTAAGTTAATTAGTCATAATAATTATTCATATTCGTCATTTAAAAATTCACGAATATAATATTCACTTTTACATATACGAATTTGTTCTTTTCCTGATTTTTTTTAAAATGTAGCATCACTGTGTTGCTATTCGCACATTGCAAAGTTCCCACAACCACGAATAACTGTAGCATAGGTACATTATTATGTCTGTGCGATGTATGTGTCAAACTTAATATTTAATGGTTGCGATTAATTACTGTCGTCAGAGCGTAGTTGCGAGTCGTTTTGATTTTGTGAGCCGAAATTATTTCGTGTAGGTACATATTTATTTGCGCAAAAACTCACGAGCGACAACTTTAAACATTTATAGTAAACAGCGTAGTAGCAGATGTTGTCTGTTTTCGTTTGAAATTTTGATGCGGTCCTCAACCAGCATGTCCTGCGTGAAGATTATGGGTGAAACCTTCTTTTATTAATGCCTATATCCAGCAGTTGACTGAAACTGATTAAATGATAATGAAATGCATATTATAGATGTTTTAAATGATGTAAGCCACAAACAGTTTCACTATACATATAAAGTAGTCAGGTCTCAATAGGGAGAGAGTTTCCTAAAACTAATATCGTTCGTAGTCGGGCGATCTTTAATAGGGAGTACCTACTACATCAAAGGTCCGTAAACTAAAGCTGTCTTGTCCGCCAAGGATGTATACTGATACATTAAAAATGTAGTACCCCGACTAAATAACTATATTGCCCGCTTACAGTCAATTGCTGTGTATAAAATATCTAACCGACTGCAAATAAACTAGTGTTTCGCACAAATACCTTATGAATCGTAATTGTATGTGTGCAACACTAGAATCTTGTGAGCCATTAACCTTCTGTTCAGGTTACGAGATAAACTTGAAATTATACAAGCAGTATAATAGTAGTAGCATTATGTAACGCTTACATTTAAAAATTTAAGGTCGAAGAGAGCAATTGAATTACTGTAATTACTACACGTAACTTTAGTATAGGTAACAAACAATAACAATTTATAGATGTAACTAATACAACGTTTTATTCATTCATTAACTCATTTACTCATTCGTTCATTCATACTTTCATTAATTCATTCAATTCCGCCCTTATTCATTTATATTCAAATCTAAGCTATTACTTAATTGCATAGCTTTCATATGATGTAGCTTTCTATAGACTTGTTAAACCTAGCTAAATGAATAACAAGATTCGTCAAAAGATTTTATTTACGTACGCTTGAATATATTTCTAACTAATGCAATTAATTAGGATTTTCATTTATACAACTCATCACAATTTCTATGCCTCTATTAGGCGTACATCTTTTGATCAATTCAATGAAATGGAAGGATCGAAATACAATCAGGAAATCCACATCCTCTGCCGATTCCTATAGAAAATAGTCGTGTCGGTTCATATGTATTTATTTGTTAATAGAATGACAAAATGTGTTTAATTTACATGTAGTAATATAAACTGAGTTTATATGTTCAAAAAACTGATAAATACATATTTTTTGGGCCCCTAAGCTTAATTAGATTGCCTCGTCGGTCGTGTTCGGCGTGATTTTCGGTTAAGCTCACTTTCTCACCGCTCTTGAAGTCGCACGCGAAGCTTCTTGAAAGAATTCATGTAGGTACTAAGGATTTAATGTGGTTATGATAATTGTCCACATAATCATACCTATGTAATAAAATATAATATAATCGTGGTATAATAAACACCTGATGTAAATTAAATTATTTACACAATAAATTTTTATCGCATCGGAATGTAAATTTAACTTGATCTATAATGTACCTATGTTTTATAAATTCAAAAATTGTAATTCAAAAAAGCGAACGTGTTACATTCTAGGCTGCATTTAGCAACTACATATCAGGTGAGATAGCAGTGAAAAGCTAATCTATTGCTAAACAAAATAAAACTGTTAAAATACTCTTATTACCATAAATTATTCTTCATTCAAAAATCAATTATACAATTGAACCAAACGTTTATTTCGCATAAAATATTACCTATGATGATGAAATCTACGATTGCGAAATAGAATTTAATATTTAATTATAAAATTTAATTTTTAATATTTAATAAATGCGTTATAACCATCTGCCAAAGTTCATTGGTTTAGTGTGCCCAGTTTTATTGATGAATCGAAACGATGATGGAAATGAAATGGAAAATGGTAGGAAATTATTACATAGGTTGATTGGCCAAAACCTCCTGTGAAAACGTACGAGGGCGCTCTTTAAGTGAGGCTTGTCTAGCAGTGGAGTGACGCAGGCTGATCAGATTATATGTCATATGATTATTCTAGAATTTGCGTAATTCCAATTTGAAGACTGTTCTGGGCAGACACTGCTAGGCAAAGTCCAACAGACATCAGTCTCAGTCCTTGAAAACTGCAATGTTTTTGAACACGCGCTGATTGACAATCAAAGTGATTTCAATCACCACCACATTCAAATAGATTGCGGGTAGATTTTTGAAATCTCCCCTCTGCACCTTAGCACCACCTTCATCCTTCTGTCACAAACGCAAACAGACATTTAAAAAGCTGTGCAATGTACAAGTAGACTAGTGGAGTGTAGGTATATATGTTGCCATGGCATAAAATAATGAGAGATTATTTATTACTACAACATAAAAATATTATATCTGTTGCAATATCTAACGACCGGATGTTTTATACGATTCTAAATAACCCCCACTTAAAGGATAGTGTAATCTAATTGACGGACAGACAACAGACATGCGTTTGAATATTGAAGTCATAAACACTTACGGAAAAGTAAACTTTACTAACTTTACTTTTATTACCAGTCTGATTCCCGCAGTTTCATGACCGGTTATTATGAAGCAATCGTCTTATTAACAACCATTACTAGGTAATTGAAGTAACCGAGACTAAGAGTCCTATTCCTACCGTCCGGTGCGGTTCAGGTTGCAAATGCCACATGTGGTAGCGGTCACTTGTAACCGCTATCTAGACGGTTGCTACTCACATCGTATATGTATATAGCAGTATGCACGTATACCTTACAAAAAACGCGAAACGTAGTCCGAAATCTCTTCGCAACAGACCAACTATCAACCAACGAAATGTTATACTGGATTTTCTAGAAGATTTTCAAAATAAACATAGCCACAATCCGATAATAAATACGAGCGCGATCTTACATGGATATGTATGGTAGCGTATAACATCGATTGATGTCAATTTAAGATTGCATAATACGGCCGTCATCTATTTATATTTAGTTTATTCCTCATAATGGCCTCTGAGGGAAAAGAAATGTTGCCGTGTACGGTGTGGCTCTGTATGTACAACACGACACAAGGTTGGATCGGATCCATCGTAAATTTTTATGGGAATATATTATTGAAAGGAATTTTTTTGCCGTCCGTACAACAACCAGAAACCATGACCTACTGTGTCACGTTCATTGACTTGTTTTTTCTTCAATAATGTTACTCAATTTGTACTGATAAGATTAAGATATGTTTTTTAAGGCTGTGGCGTCCGCTATCGGAATTTATATCGAAAACTCATTACGGCCATCTCAGTATGCCGTTCTGTACTTAAAATTAAGTTTAATGTAATGTACGTACATTGCATACGTGACTTAATTGATTTGTTTTTTATTACCATCACTGGTTTTCGTGCGCGATTTTTATTACCTGAGCGCAAATTCCGATGAATTAATGAATGGATAAATGGGGACTAGGTATAACATATTGTTAGATATGAAGATTGTAATTTTAAACAATAAATAAATGAATAAAAGCTTATATATGACATTCACGAACTATATACATGTTTGTTATTGTATATACATCATCATCGTCAGTTTGTCGCAATCTACAGCTGGACATGGGTCTCTCACGATAAAGAGGGTTTTTCTATAACTTGTTATATTTTTGTATAACACGTTACAAAAATAATACTTTTTGTCAAACTTTAACTATACTTTCTTACCGTACCCTTATATACAAATCAACACACTTAGGTATGCGTTACTCTGATTATAAAATTAATAGACGATTAGGGGTTCGCTAATGTCACGGTCAACTGTCGCGGTCGACGTATCGTTACCTGTATATGTGTACTAAGAAAATAAATATTCCTATACAATATGTACATCACTTTATTTCTCACGCGTTAAAACATATTTCGACGTTCTGAATGATACTCCCATGTCCGACATTGGAACGTTAAATTATTATCGATAATGAAAATATTGGGTTTTGCACACCGTAACTGTTATGATATTTTTTTATTATTGATATATTATCACCAGGGCCCCTAGAGGATAGGCAAGGAACATGAAATGTATCTATCTATATATAACTGAAATGCTTCTCTACGTTTTTTCTAATTCAAATTAAAATATCATTTATTCTAAATTGGTTCATTAGAACACGTTTTGTACGTCAAAATGAAACTACCATTACTCTTCACCAAAGTTTATGACTCTCTTCATACATGCCGCTTTGAGAGCCTTCTGAGTCCTTCAACGGCAGATGGGGCCTAGTATCCCTCGGCTAGCATCCATTAATATTCACGATTACATCAGTCTGTAATTTCCAGTACACAGATATGCAGGAGGGCAAGTTCATATACGCGATGTGGGAGGCGCCAACGTATCGGCTGTTCTGTAGTGTGTACGTGTTCAATTACACCAACGTGGCGGAGTACCTCAGTGGGGCGGAAGAGGTGCTCAAAGTGGAAGAAATAGGTCCCTTCACATTTCAGTAAGTACTTTGATGTAAGCGGTTAGTAACATATGTTAAAAGCTTCCGGTCATAAAAACAGTCCGTCTACTAATTAATATGGCACTACGTAATTGCCATAATTATTATAATCATTGTCTTTGAAGAACCATTTTTACGTATACCATAACATCTTGCCTGTATTTCTCCCAAACTCCTAGACCAACGAGGCAGACAATCCTATAGTATTAAGCCATAGCCATACTAAGCCATCCAATAGAGCTTTCTACTCCGAGTTTAGGTGTACCATCGCATCATACCTGATGTTATGATGCCTTTAATTTTGTCTCGAGTGAAGAAATAGAGATATGAATAACTTTGAGAAACATCTAGAAGTCTTTGTGTTTCCCTAGAAGGAAGGGATATTTACTGTATTTTCAATGTATGTAAAACAAACCAAAATTGAGCAAGCACATTAATTTTCTGGTTTTTTTTCATTAGTCTATTTTTTTATTAGGTACTACAATGCAAATAATACACAGGCCTACTCTAAAAGGCAAAACTTGTTAGGAAATTGTCTAAATGAATTTATAAATCTGTACTACAATAAATTAAAATAAACTGTGTAAATAAAATATTACATCTCGTGAAGAGCCAACCATGATAGTCTAGACTTCTAAACAGACACATACACACATCTCCATGCCAGGTCCTTCATAGGGTAGGCAGACAACACCAAGTGACACATGTCTATCGTTACAGACCTGCCGCGTTTCTTCTACATTCACCACTCTCTTCAAACGTTCACCCTGGTTTGGGAGAGTTCTGACTCACCCCCCATTAGCCTGCATTTGGATTATGTGTGATTCCATCTATGCCAATAGACGTCCACAATTCTAAAAAAACTGACAAATCTATTCACTAACGCAGATGCGATTTTTAGAAAATTATTCTTATACATACAAATCTAGTATTTTACGTCCTTGTTAATAATCGTGGTGATAAATCTAGACTCAGGCGTGTCCTAATGACAACCGGCGCATTATTTTAAAAGATAACGATATACCATTTTTGCATGTAGTTTTAAAGTTATATGCCAAATATGTGCATAATGATGTTGCAATTATGTAATATCTATTTTTATCTATGACATTCTTTTGGTCTATAATTTAGTCCGTAATATAATTAAATAAACTTTACATTGGCATTATGTATTATCAATTAAAGAATACTGGGACTAATCATTTTAACATTAATATAACTTGAGGAACTTTAGATTTTCTAATAGTGTCTCGGAGTCTTGATATGTGCCCGGTGTATGGCAATAGGCTCACAACCTATTCCATAGTGGGACGTAAACGTAACTGGTGAAACGTGGGAGTGTTTTACATTCCTCTGCCTATTCTTCGGGGATGACAGGCGTGATGTTACGTTATTTTATTTCATGTATTTGTAACAAACATCATAGATAAGTTTTAGCTGGCTGCAGTCTTTGGCCACATGCCTTATAACTTTAATTATTTCAAATTTCCCTCCTCTGGACGCTCAATATTCTTAAAAAGCATATGAGTACCAAATTTCAGCTCATTCGGTCCAGTAGTTTCAGAACAAATTGTCTGTTACAGACGGACGAACAAACACGAGTGACCCTATAAAGGTTCCGCTTTATGTTTTGTCATACGGAACCCTAAAAGGGCTCACAAAGATTTCTTCTCAAGTATTAAGCTATAATTATCAGGTCCCTTATAGTATAATGTTGTACTACACAATTATTTTTATTATTATGTATACTTTTTTATATAATAATATTTTGAGACATTTCCGCACACATATCTGATCACAAAGAAGGATCGAAGAGAGCCAGAATTACATTATAGTAAAGAGATAGTTGATATATTACATGTTATAAGACACACAAATGCTTGTGCTCACCGCACCAATGTTTGTTCTGGGTGGGAATCGAACCTATGCCCTCCGGCCCATCAGTTAAAATACATATGTATGTATGTATGTTTGCAGCGGCCTGTCAAAATTCATATGTATATTATATTATTATACCAACACGCTAGGTCGCTTATGGGGTAGGCTGAGATCACAGGGTGCCAAATATCTTCCCTTACGGACCTGCCGCGCATATTATTATGTCAAAGTATATAATATGTCGTGTTTGAATGTAAGTTGTTACCACGCACAATGAGGCTCGTCGGGCGAGTGTCGGCCGAGCACAAACACTCATGTGTGTCTGTTTACACACACTCGTGGGTGTGTGTACTGCGTGTAGAGGTAAAGATTAGTGAGCTCCGCTTAAGATACATATTACATGCTCAAGATACATTAAATAGATAAATACATTCTGTATTTAATGATGAATAAAGTGAAAAATTAACAATAGTGATTTTTAGGTTACATTAATTGACCTCTCGTTAGTCGAGTGGTAATGAGCGCGACTGCCGATCCTGGGTTCGATTCCCGGGTTCAGCATTCAATTTTACGGTACACCCAAATTGTTCCAGTGTTAGAACGGTATTTGAGTTCGCGGCCAGTGTACAGCAATAAGCTCCGTATTTCATGGTGAACCACGATATTATATTATTTGTTGTATGTAGAATCAATGAAGTCAAGTATCAGCTGTTGATATATGTGAACATATTCACGTAAACACGACGCGACCGCCACGTGCGCAGCGCGCGCGACACTGGAGACAGAGCTTCGTGGCCCGCCAGTATATCGGAGTTCATTCCGCTCCACGTATTATGTATTGTTAATGATGTTGTTAGACAACAAACAAAAGATCCGATTTTTATTTTATGGTACGCGTTCGTAGGAATGTATTTGGAAGTAGATTAAAAACTGGCAGTAACATGCAGATGGTATAAACTACGTGACATCACGCCTGTAATCACCGAAGAGGTAGGCAGAGGAGTGTAGTATACTCCCACGTTTCACCACTTGCGTCAACGTCCCACTATTGAATAGGTGTTGAGTCTATTGCCATACACCGGGTACATATCCAGACTATGAGCGACTACTACAAATTTTTACAAGAAAATCTAAGTGAAAAAATCAAATCAAATTACGCTAGCAACCTTTGGAAAAACGCGGCGGTGTACTGAATATTATAAACAATACTTTTAATATTAACCGAGAGCGTCGTCTAGCCGAGAAACGACACATCATTGTCAATTATTGTTTACAAGCAATAAAACTAGGATTTGCAATATGGTTAGACTATATACACTACGCTAATGTTGCAATAAAAATTAATATACTAAGATAATTTTTTGAACGTGGCTACCAAGAGTTTAAACTGTATAATTGAGACAACGTATTATTTACAAAAAAATGCAAATGTATGTTAATGTAAAGTCGTTCACTGAAAATATAAAATACCATTCGGAAATAAAATATTAGAGGTGATTAGAAATATCCTCTCTGTGCCAATGAAAGTTTCATCGGATCAGCACTTTTGGATATAATCTCATTCAAACGGACGAAATTTATATCATTTAATTTATATTTTTGTCCCGTGTATATAATATAATTCCATGACTTTCATGAACTTTTTTGAAAACTTTACTAATACGGCTGGATAACTGTGGACTGCAATTGTTTTTCAGATCGTATGACCTCAATTTCCTATTATTCATTTCTTTGTAATATAAAACATACATAAAGGACAATAGGAAGTCATTAGCACTGCTCTCCAGGTAACATATACTGGAGTTTAATTAAATAAATGACGTACAGTTCATATAAACATTGCGAATAAGTAACCTTTCTATTAACAATCAAGTACAAACAAATAAAAAAACATTCCATCGCGCTCACACAACTAATGGTACAGTTTAGTGCGCATTTTATTCGACAGGTGGCGTTACGAGCTATGTGTTACGGCGGGCTCTGCAGAAGTATTACATTGCGGAATTCCATTGCAAAAATTTGACACAGATTATAAAAAAAACTTATTTATTCTGTGCTCGGAACGACACGGCGTCGATCTGATCAAGATTGGCATCTCTGTGGAAGTTTTTTTTTATTCTGTAGCTATGCAAAAACTGGTGCAAGTGTATTCAGATTATTGCAAGTTGTTGCAGACTGGCAACTACAGCGACTGGTCGTTTATGTAATCAGTGAAACACTGGCAGAAAGTAAAAGAACGCCCATAGACAAAATGGTCACGGAAGTCGCACGCACGACCTTAATTGAAATTTTCTTTTTGGTTTCATATTAACTGCTGCTCGATTTAATCATGTTAGGTGGACCATTATCTTTTGAAAATGTAGAGATTCGATTCGATTGTATATTACGAAATGCATTGTAATGTTTCTGTTAAGTCTTTTTTATTCAAGTAGGTATTATGACTAAATATTTTTTCAATATCATCGATTTTATTTTACCTATGTATATTATATCTGCTATTACTTTTTCACGTGCATATTTATCGATCCTCATATACGCCACGTCGGGTCCTTGCGGGTTACTTGCGGTTAATATAGTTACTCGTTCGCTACTTAAAAACGTGCAAAATATAATGATTTCCGATGAGACCGTGGTGTAACGATTTTGTAAAATAAATTTATCCATTGAATAAAACTTTTGTAAATAAACTTAAAAATCGATTTAAATGATTACGACACTGCTATAAATACATATTGCTAATCGATGATAAGTATATCGATAATTTATGGTATATTTATCTGTTCTGCAATGACTATAAAAAATATCAAACTACAGTGCTAATTGAATAAAAATTAAAATGAGATACAATTGAAAAAATTAACTCACAGTAATTACATAATTATAAAAAAATATATGATAATGACAAATTTCGAACCTAAACTTGTAGTAATGTCAGGTGGAATAAACGACAAATAAGTTGATGCGTCGGTTGGAAATCAGACTGTTATGAATTGAAGGTGGTTATGAGCATTTTCAACTTAAACAATGGCATCAACGCATTGCAATGTTTGAGGAAGACTCTTGAATTTTTTATAAACAACCAAGACTGACGTATCTTGATTGGATAGGTCAGGTAGTGGCTGAGAGTTTTCGTATCCGGCGTGCGTGAACGAGAATGATGAATGTCTAAGAAGCAAGTCAGCTGCGTAAGAATAGAAATATTTAGCGCTGGGTACTTTTGCATATCCCGCAAAGGACTCGGTGTGATGGCAGAATAATAAAACAACATAATACCACCCCAGTGTTTACACGATGGGGGAGACAGAGGAGCGTGGTAATCTCAGTTTACACCAGTCGAATAGTAATAAGAGTAATATTAAAGAGA
Organism: Mimoniades ocyalus; assembly: GCA_018245615.1. Taxonomy (NCBI): domain Eukaryota; kingdom Metazoa; phylum Arthropoda; class Insecta; order Lepidoptera; family Hesperiidae; genus Mimoniades; species Mimoniades ocyalus. Next base: position 1,690 of record DWDV01001572.1, on the reverse strand, counting down.
AAGCTCGCAGAAACTGGTGAAAATGTTACATTTTGCCAATAATTTCGTTACTTTATACTCGATACTGTATACTCAACGGAAATGTTTAAAATGTGGCCATAGTTTTTTTCATGGTTTAATCTTGGTAAACCTTTGTGTTCCTGACATAGTCTGGCCGGTCCACAAGTTCAGCGGTAGATTCTGACCACTGAGTTGGGGGTTCGGGGTTCGTTTCCCTTATAAGAAGAATATCTGTGCAATGAGCGCAAGAGTAATACATATAATAATACTATAATGTAATACTATGGCAAGGATACTATATACATATATTTGACACTCCGTGTTCTCTGCCTACTCTTAAGGGTCTTGACGTGATAATGTGTAACTTCTACTACGGATCTCGTACGCCTCTATCACTCAATCAATGGAATTCAACACCGAACGGTCAGTTCTTATCTCGTTGGCTCTTATAATTGCAGTTTTTGTGCGATTAATTCATACATCGAGCGGCTGTTGAAACGCAACCCGCTACAACATCGCGAGCGGCGGAAGTGGGCCAAGAGAGAGGCGATCGCCGGGCGGCGACAATGGAATTGAAAGAATTCGACTTCTTAAAGAAACATGTTCAAATAATTGGTATATGTATATACGTACACATTATCACGCGGGATCCTCAAAGGGGTGGGCAAAGAGTAAGGGTTTCCAGCGGTTACAATTTCGCTAAACTTTTTTCGCGTCCTGTGCATCAATATATATATTAGGTAGATAAAATAAATTTAACTTAACAATTAACAATGGATTTTTGGGTAAAATAAAGCCTGACGCGATTAACTGTATTCTACGTTTATTAAAGTCTTCATATATACTCGTCTGTTCAAGGCATTGTTAACCCATACATCCTTTACCTACAAGGAATCCAACTCAGTTAGGTATTTTGGTACGACATTTTTATCAAACTGCACAGCACAGAACGTTCAGTATGTTTTACTATTCTGCTGAGTTGAATACTGTAACGTTTCTATGTGTTGTGATGACGCAAGGTGTATTCGTAAGCGATTGATGTCGTGACTGTACCGTACGGAGCAAAACGGGAATGGATGAGTACAACGCTTATTGTACTGTAATATTAAAAGTATTTGCGAACATGGTTTTTTCACTTTATTATATCATAGTGACATTTATTAACTGCCTCGTTGATCGCGTTGGTTGTAAATGTGATTGCCGGTCGCACGGTCCCAGGTTCAAATTCCGGGCCGGGTGCTATCTGCTTTTACTAATTAAGATTTTCTAGTATTGGCTCAGAGTCTGGATATGTGCACGGTATATGGCAATAGACTCACCACCTTTTGAATATTGGGACGTAAACGTAACTGGTGGAACGTGGGAATGTACTACATTCTTCTGCCTACTTCTTTTATTCTCTTTTATTGTAATTTATTCTCTTTTATTCTCTTTGATTATCTTTTATTCTCTTTTATTCTCTTTCATTCTCTTTGATTCTCTTTGATTCTCTTTGATTCTCTTTGATTATCTTTTATTCTCTTTTATTCTCTTTGATTCTCTTTGATTCTCTTTGATTATCTTTGATTCTCTTTGATTCTCTTTGATTCTCTTTGATTCTCTTTGATTCTCTTTGATTCTCTTTGATTCTCTTTGATTCTCTTTTATTCTCTTTTATTCTCTTTTATTCTCTTTTATTCTCTTTTATTCT
>DWDV01001571.1:0-12961 GCA_018245615.1 Mimoniades ocyalus | reverse complement strand
CTGGTAGACGGGCACCTCCTTAATCACGGGCACTTCCTTCACCACCGGCACATGCACCGGCACGTGCACCTTGGACACATGGTGGTGGTGGATTGTGTGCACCTTGTAAGGAACGTGGATGGTTACATGCTTGCTGCTAAAAAGAGAAACAAGTTTAGTATTAAAATTTGTACAGTAGCATTAAAATTATTATTACATCGTACAGTGCATAGTAATACTCGGATGAGAAGATGTTTAAGAGATGGATGTTTAGTCTATAAAACTATATAACCAGTTACCCGGTTATATACTTTTATAGACTAAAAAGCCTAACTTTATTTTTTAATAATATTATGACTCAAGTAGCCTGGACACAAAGTACGATAACTTTAACATTGCTCTCATAACTCATTTCATGGCTACAAGTATGACTTGTAGCCTACATAAATATATATTAGCCTCGTATATATGTACACTGACAAGTGTATACAAAATATCACATACACGCGTACGCATATCATCTTTAAAACGCTGATCATGTAAGAGGAACGCTTATTACATTGTTGCATTATCTTCCATGAGCGCCCACGGCTTAGGCATAAAATATATTTAGCATTTTCTTGACGAGCATAAACTACATTGCCAGTGAAAGCTGATATGCAATTTATACGTTATTCCTCGAACGAGCCATTGTTATTATGTAATGAGCTAGAATTGCCACATTGCGACATTTGTCACTCAACGTAGTCGTTTCCCACTAAAAGTGATATGCATGATCTTTCCCACGCTTCCCCTTATGTCTGCTAATACGAGATCAAATTTTACTGCTTCTTTGAACAAAATACAATGTCTCATAAAAATAATAACCATGTATCAAGTGGTTTACCGAACATACTTAAGATTCGTGTTCCAAATTCCAATTTAAATGAATTCTTATGTAATAAAATATGTAATCATCGTGATTAAAAAATAATACGCATTTCACTCACTACTGACATTTAGTATTACACATTCATACTACTATACATAACTACAACTAAAGTAATATCCGATAAGTCAGAACTAGGAGGCATTATTACATAAGTTAGTTACCAAACCGCGGACGAGACGTTCAATGCAGTAACTTGGCATTTATAAAGTGCATTTCGACAAACAGAAACCCCATGGCTCATATTGAAATAGCTTACGAAGAAATTATAAACTTAGCACAAATATATACAATTATTATAGACAGAAAACTTATATTTAGTAACTTTGATATGCCTAAACGAATAAATAGTTTTGCCTGTTTGGATATTGCAACAATGCAACACGTTCGGTAGAATGATCAGTAAATAATAAAATCCAACCAAAACTATGTGAACTCAGAGATTTTTCCAAGACAACCGATTAAATCGTAACGTGCAGGCGCTTCCTTATTCCAGCGCAGAACAGGTTACGAACAATTATTGCATGTACATATGTGATGAAAGATGCCGTCCACTTTCGTTCACGTTGCACTGTTACCCGAAACCGGCCTACCGAAACTATATCAGAGAAAAAACGCGGACAAGTGATTACGTAAAACAAAACAAAATTTGGAACACTTTCAACTTCAAGCCCATCTAATTAACATTGATAAATAAGATGGTATGAATGTCTAAACCACATCCTCAAATTACTGTAATGTGACCTCAAGTTTCATAGTTATTAGCCGTTATTACCGCGTAAAACAATTTAACTAATTTAACTGATTGCCGAAACGCTCACCTCAGTTTATTTATTGAGAAACAGTCGTTAACCGATTTAAAAATGCGAAGATTCTCAGTCGAATGCAATAATTTGATCTTAATACAAGGAAACACGAATGCATTGCGTATATATTAACTACACAACCATAATAGACCGGATAGAGCCCGACGACTCATTCGCTCATTAAAGGAGTTTATGTACAGCAGTGGGCTGAGAACATTTAATGATGACGCCGAGGCTGACGACAGTAAAGCGACGATTATAATAATGAACAATGATTACTAACCTCAAATACTCTGTATCATACTTGTTAGTAAACATAATCGCCACCAAAGCTAATATAACTCATAAACAGTAATAATAAAACGTATACAGGTTTTAGTATTACTGTACAAACGCCTGTGCGTCTGTATAGACGCACCGGCCATTTTGCTGTAAACTTTTTAGCAGTAATCAATAGACATAATATTAAGTAACCGTTGGAACAATGTTAAAATAGTAATGAAGTAAGTTCGCAGACTGATTTCAATACGCGTCTGACCACAGTGTATTTCCCTATACCTACACGATTACCCGTGCTTGGAATATCCACGTCGAAGTTTTTTTAATCTGTATTCCCAACACTGACACACTGATACTCGAAGTTGCGCAAGATGTCGAGTAGACGCGGGCTAGCATTAATAAATAAAGCTATTGAAAGCACGGCCTTTCACTAATAGGATTATGTGCATCGACGCTATCTACTAGATGTAACATTCACAGGCTTTGGCACATAATTATGTGTATGCGAAGTGTCAATATTAGATGTTTAATAGGAAATTATGTGATCTTTGTTGTAAATAAAGCTGACTTTCCTCTCGTTTCATTATTACTTAAGCCATAAAATTGCTAGCGAGTAAAATGGTAATGAATGAGTAATATGGGTTACACGAAATTTAAATAAGCCAATACGTCAAGTTTGCACAAGAACAACCGAAGAGAAATAATACATAATCTGTTTCTCTGAACGGTTTTTCTTATAAAGGATCGTTATTAATAGGCGATAAAATCAATGGATACTCTCGGATTAATGTCTCAATTTGTCAACATAGAACCTCTGAGAACTAAATTATTACTGAGCCTTGCAATTAGTTTAATTCCAAATTTATTATTTTTTAGTAATACATTTTGTGTGTCTTTTATGACGCATTACGGTATAATGTAGGTATTTATGCCTTTATTCGTATTCTCATAAATGTACCGCATCTAGTATAATAAATTTTATTAGAAACTGGTTCGCTAAACGCACACAGCACGGTGTCGGACCGCATCTCATGAATATTAGCGGTTACTTCGATATACGTACGTTCTGTCATGATTACTAAGTAATTGATAAAAATACGCTACGCACGTGGAACGTGTTATGCTTGTGCCGTGTCGCTTTTGTGAACACCAACACGTCACTAAGTGTGACACAAAATGTGGTGAACATAAGAGTAGTGACATTTCAATAATATGTTACATACATTATTTGAATGTTACATAAAATGGTTAAAAACGTAACAATCGTTATCGCACTATATACCAAAGATTACGATGAAGCTCAGATAATTTTACGCAATTATGATGAGCAAAAATAATAAAGAAATTACCGTGCGCACTCGGCACAATAACAATGATAATATCTAATTACATGTTATCCAGCCACTAAACTGAAGTGTAAATTTCACTTACAGTTAGCATAATGTATACATAGTAATAATTAAACATCTTTCAAATATTTATCATAAGTAGCCTTTACATATGAAAAGTAAATGTCCAAAAAAACTAGTACTTACTGTCCGCCAAATCCGCCGGGAGTAGGAGAAGCGACCACGACGGCTACCAGGAGGGAAACAAGCTGAAATACAATGACACAACCTGTATTATAAACTCCGTAAGAAAAAAATATTATTATTTAATTCTATTAGAATTTTAAGAGTCACACGTTCCATTTTTCCCGTTACGTGATGAGTTTAAAGACTTGGAAGATTTTCATCAAATCTAACAACCCGTATACATTCTATTTTCAGACTAACAATCAATTTGTTCAATCAATATTAAATGTACCGTTTAATGGCCACAACTATCCACTAATAATAATATTTGGAGCACAACTTTGATTTCCATATAAAGTATTAAAAAATTAAGATTATTTTTAATATTAATTTGTTGTTGTGTCATTCATGATAGACACAAATAACAGGAATCGATGCGATTCACTTGTCCAAACACTTACAGCGAGTTTCGCGTACATGTTGATTTGAGTTGCTGGACTGATTCTTTGACACACTAGGCCTGTTGACTCTTGGTGGCTTTCTGCTTTGTCTGGACCTTCCTCAAGCTTATATACGCCGTCCGTGAGTCCAAACATTGCGTAATGCTGCCCCTTAGTTCATCCCTACTAGCCCGTTTAACCCGACTATGTTAAAGCAATATATGTATCAGTAGATCTCTTAGTAGAAAGGTGCCTTCCGATGCTGGTGGGGCTGGCGCAGGTGGGGTAAATCGGCGACGTTCGAAAATTCGCTCTCGTAAATTTTACAGCTCAGCCGTTACAGTGCAAGAGTCAAAGCGTGCGATAGGGTAGAGTTGTAAGCTGTGCTCTTAATTTAAAAACATGTGTTATAAACTTACAACTTTTTCCTGTAACTATTGTATAGGAATCTACCCTGTAATTAATAATCGGATTCAAAAAATACTATTTTGCTGTTAATTTAAGTGTACGCCAAAATATAAAAAATGTCATATTGTTAGGTAGTGTGTTGGACACAATCTATACACGTAAATTTTCAAAAGTACATTGCGCTAAACTAAGAGGTAATATAATAATTTTATTTGAGCGTTCAATCGAACGGTTTTGTAAATAAAATTAGCAAAGTCTCTCAGTTCATAAATTCTCACTACTTTCTCATATTATAGAAAATAATAGATAATATATTCCGATCGTTGTCATACAAGTTGATTATAACAATCTGTTAGTGTACTAACGCAGTATAGTATATTCATATTTCGCTTCAACGTGGGAGTGTTCTACATTCCTCTGCCTACCTCTTCGAGGATTACAGGCGCGATGCTACTTTTTTTATCTTCAATGTACTTGTTGACGCAGTACCAACGCAGTTGTTTAATTGCACAACTGAACTGTCAGGTTGGGTCACCTCGGAGCACTTTTTGTTTCTTTGTGCCCTTTCCTGACGTGCTTCATCTAGTGACATTTTATATTCCGTCACTTAAAGCCCGTAATACGTTAACGACGCTTACGTTTCCACAAACCTTTTGTCAACCAACGATTTATTACATATTATTTCAAACGGTAATATAATATGGTGTATGCAGAGCTATATTTATACGAGTATCTTCTTATGCTTTGCGGCTCACTTGTATTGTTTACGTTATAATCATGCATTGCGATTCTAAGCATATGTAATTGTGCCTACATCAACGATATCACATTTTATTACATAAGTTATTTTCTCAACTTCAGACTTAAATGTGTGTAACTAAAGTAGGTGATGTTGAGCCTGCGACCTGCTCGCGTTACATGTTATTGCATGGCCGGTGGTTGTTCCGCACTCAACGTTCACTTGGTCAACATAATGTTCACTTGGAAATTTGACATCTTACAAGCTTATCAACAGCTTTACAAACTGTTTCTGTCACTTTACAAACGATTGTCGTTCACTTAGCGTTTGTCAAACTTTAAATACAAAGATCATTGCGTAGCTACTATGAAATTAAAAATACAATTATACTATTCAAAACAAAAGTAGTAATTTGCTTGAAATCGATTTTGTTTTACTAATTGGTTATGCAATAACATATTTATTTGACAATTTTATTATCGTTGCAGCATTTCGTTTGTACGTTTACTTTTAGTTATCCAATTGCATTAACTCGTGTTTCAATTAACCAGCCAATTAATTCGGTCGCCAGTAAGCTATTATAATTGGGAAATTTTGGGCCTATGTACAATTTTAACGTTTCCAAAATTAATGTTAATTTAATAAGGTTCAAATTGGCTAATTATATTATAACGACATTGCTTTTATCAACCAAAATGTTATTGAAATATTTTATAAAAGTACCTACTTCATTTTTAAGGGTATTCTTCCTTAATATACATATTTCAATATGCTTGATATTTCTCACCACATTATCAAAATGCACATTGTACACTATATACATGAGAAATTGTTACGAATTTCGTAAATAAGTAATCAGAGGATTGCTGTTGTCGAAAATAGAGCACATTTAGTACAGCAATTAAGAAAGAAGGAAGTAATACATACGTAAGTATAGTTTTAAAAGTACCTAAATCTTTTTTAATCGTACTCCGTTACTTTTCAATATACTGAGCTTATGCAAGTTAATGTTCAGCCAGACTTTCCCGTTAAAGGATTGCGCGTTTCTTTCCTCATTACCTTCAATTACTGTAGGTTCCATTCCACATTTACAGTGCGATATCTGCATATTGTCCAGTTCCTTTTTTATTTTCCTGGATTCGTTCGCACCTATACATAATCTCAGGTCCCCTATAGCTTTAATTTTTAAATTGTTAGTATTTTTAAATTTTAGAAGGTACGACCAGCTATATATTCGGGTACTAAAATACTACAAAACAACGGAGAAATTGTCGCCCACTGGCCCAAAACAATATAAACTAACTAACTATACGCAGGATAAGCTCACCCTAAATAGTGCAGAACCTAACTTAACATAACGAATGTAATGCCCGGATAGGTAGGCAGAGGAATGTAGTACACTCCCACGGTTCACCTAACTGGTTAAATGAATGGCTCACGTTAAATGAATCTTAATAATTACAGCACTAATAAACTTTGTTTCAATAAAGTTTTATTAAACAAATAATACATAATTTAATATAGGATATTTCGAATTTAGATTTTCTAAAAGTGACTCGGAATATGGATATATGCCCGGTGTACGGCAACAAGCTCACCCTCTATTCCACGGTGGAACGTAAAAGTAACTGGTGAAACGCGGGAGTGTACTACACTCCTCTGCTTATGCCTTCGGAGAGATACAGACATGACATATATTTGGCGGTTTTTTTTATATCAAATCGCTTCTTTTACAGTTACTAATTAATATTTTTCAGTTACTAACCAAAGGTAAACAGTTAGCCGTAAAGCAAAAATTATAATCTTGTGCCATTACAAAACAAAACAAAATCTACCATTCGAATTATAATTACTGTCATAAAACCAGATTAAGCCCTCGGCGGTCAGACGGAAGAGCTTACGAAAATTGTTTAAAGAACGCAAGCGCAGTGTTACGTAGCGAACGCAACGTTATTTATTTGACCGACGTATCTATAATCGGTGTAAAATTCCACATGATTTGTTACAAACAGATACACACTGTACACATTTATTATGTAACTGTATTACTACATTATTACATACTCTAATAATATCATCATATCTGTTACAGAGTTATTAGAGCTTCGCCGGATTATAAATATTGCAATTATGACATCATCGGGCGAGACTAAATTAACATAATAACTAGGTACCTATTTTTCACTGCATAGTCTATGATAACTACTAAAATGATCCATATTGGTCCACTAACATGTCTTTCTCAAGGGATCCGAATTCACCGGATGTGGGTATGGCAATATATATTATCTATAGTTCTTATCTATTTTAATAAGTTATTACCTATTTTTATTAGTTACATAAATATTGCGGAGCGCTCTTCTGACTAATTTTGGAAATGCTTATTATAACCACAGAAATGGTTACATTATGACGATCATGACGCACTAGTCATGGTTGACGACACAATTTACATTTAGCATGTATTGTTAGACACTAATTAGTATATAGTGTACCAACTTATGTACATATTTTGATATATTCTTTTATACCACACTCTTTTATAAAGATTGTGTATATTTAGACACGTAACAGTTTTGGATTATAGTCTTACACTGATTAAAAACTACTAATTTATTTATTCACGGAATTTTAATGCTGAACAGTACCATAGAATTATAAATGACATACGAACAATAATCTTTTCTTGAACACAATGAACTGATAATTTAATAAGCCATGTCTATATTGAAAAATCACGCCTGCATCATTCGGAAGACGTAGGTGGGCAAAGGAGAGTAGCACTCCCACGTGTAACTAGTTATACTATTCCTCCCACGGAACAGTTAAAAAATCATAAAAGGTGATACAAGCAAATCACAACATGTTTAAAAAAGTGTTCTACATTCCTCTGCCTACCTCTTCGGGGATTACAGGCGTGATGTTACGCTTACGTATGTTTGAATAAAAGTTCAGCCAGTTATATTATGCCTCCCATGGAACAGTTAGAGGGTCATCAAAGGTGATACAGGAAAATAACAACATGTTTTAAAAAGTGCTCTACATTCCTCTACCTACCTCTTCGGGGATTACAGGCGTGGTGTTACGTTTACGTTTGTTTAAAAAAGTGAACAATTTGCATATATTCCTTCTGCCTTTACTAATCAACCCTGACGCGGTTGTAAATTTCCAGCGATTTCTATGGCTAATCAACGCTGCACCTATTCTATTTGTACGTGACTAGACGTGTATTTCTCAAACATTCTTCCATTTTCTGTGTTTAAATCAGTCTCAATTAGAGTTACTACATGTTTTTAAATAGTAGGTATCAAACACACGGTTTGATATTTTGTATTTTCCCTAATCCAATGTATATCTGAGGCATAAAAAAATCTAGATCTAAGACGTTCTAGCTCTAAGACGTATTGTTAATACAAACCTATATAGAAAAGCAGAATAAAAAACGAATCACTACTAAATATAATAATGCAGTCATCTGAATCACCTTTTAAGTAACAGGCTCACCCTCTATTACAGAAAATATTAAGAAAATTGGTGAACAGTGTGAATGAACTACTCCTCTGCTAGACTTTTCGCGAAAAATTCAGGCGAGATATTATGTTATCTTTTTACTTATATTTCGCTTTATGCCCTGCAACCACAGGACGCCTTAACCTCGTTATAAAGCTTAACATAAAAGCCGACACTTACAAGGTCCTTAGGTATTTCATTCTGTTCTATTTACACAATAAGTTCTTAGGAATCAGCTAACGTTTACTGAACCATTACAAAATCAGCAAGCGTTTAACTTTGAACCCCTCAAGTGATTAAGTTACGTGTGACAGTTATGAAATCGAAATAATTTCCGTCGTATTTACAGATGATTTCAGTACGAGAACTCCAAGCGGCGTGTTGGCACTCCCTCTTAGCGAGTGCTTCTAAGTTGGTAAGTTATCTCTAAGTCCATGCTTGTTTGCAAATAGCAGCCCGATAGTGCCTCGCGCGCCTTAGAGCGTTCTTACATACTATTTACATCTTCGACTTGTGCGGAGTTCAGATAATAAATTTTGTTTAAATGAATTTTGAAAATCAATTATTTTTCGTCTACGCAGAATTTTGCGTAAGCTTTTTGTTGTTACTTTTGACAGGTCAAAATGTTGTTACTTTTTACTAATCGACATAGTCAGCTCGTACATGAAAAATATATTCATGTATAAATGTGTTTAAGTATATATGTATTATGAATATTAACAGTAAATTTCATTACTGCCACGTCGCAAGCGCGACTGCCGATCGGGAGGTTCTGGGTTTAAATCCCGGGCCGGAAACTACTGGATTTTCCTAGTCCAGATTTGATAGGTGCAGCTCAGAGTCTGAAAATGAGCCTGGTGTATGGCAATAGCCTCACCACCTATTCCACATTGATTCGTTAACGTGACTGGTGAAACGTGGTAGTTTTACTACACTGCTCTGCCTATCTCTTCGGGGATTATAAGCGTGATGTTACGTACAATTATTATTGTATGTTCAAGCCAGGTACTTTATGGGTATCTCTGTCCTTACCGACCGAACGTGCACCTGCTACAATTCTCATTAACAAGAATATTATATTGCTTAAAAAAGTATTTTAACGAACACCGCATTTGTGTAATCAGTCGTTATGCTCCGCTGATGCCTGTCGTGAAAGTCTATTAACCCAAAATTAAAAGTAATGTTTTGAAATAAACTTGTTATAGCAATGCTCTGGTTAGCGTATCTGTTACATATGGTAACTTTTACTCCCAGCACAAGCCAGTTAAAACCCAGAGCCCTAGTAGGGTCACTAGGGTGACACTACTTTGTGTAACTACATTGTGTAACTATTAGAAGTTAAGTTAAGTTAAGCAAATATACAAAACGACGTGGTTTTTCAATAAAAGAAATTCAATCGATCGCTTTTTATACACCAATTTTATATACCTACTATACATATATAGGTACCTACCATAAATACATAAGTAGTTACTTTATATACCCACTTTTTATACTTACTTTATATACAAAAAAGTATTATGTTGGCAATTATACAAATTTTAAAAGTAAAGTTTATATAATGATGTGTAAGACATAAGAATTCGAGCAAATGATAAGTTACTTCCTCCGACCTAACCTTTCCACTGTTTGTTTGCCTAATATTACGTTCGTGACTTCGACTTTAGTATAAACATGGACTGTGATTTATTACGTAATGGGGCGTCCATTATTTACGAGAGGCGTTATTTTAAATTTTTTGACCGCCCCCTCTGATGAGACTGACCTGGTGAGATTTCGTGACATTTTATGCAATACCCTCCCCCATCCCCGAATCTCACGTGAGATTTTTTAAAATGTGAATTTCTAGTATAAGTCATAGCATCATTAACTGAGTCGTCGGCGTCGGCTAACAAAACATTTACCAATACAAACAACGCAGGTCGGAACATGTCTGTGTGTCGCTGTCACTTAGCTCGGACTCTGTAACGTTCGTTGAATGCCGAGTGCGGCGGCAGTTGCGCGCAGTCCAACGACGAGCTACTGTGCAACTTGTGGCAGAAGCAAAATCACGTTTAATAATTTTTGTACAGTTTGGCCATATTTTAATAAACAATCGTATCTTAACGTAAACGTAACATCACGCCTGTAATCCCCAAAGAGGTAGGCAGAGGAGTGTAGTACACTCCCACATTTCACCAGTTACGTTTACGTCCCATTATGGAATAGATAGCAGTCGTGCATGCAACCAACACGACCAACGAGGCAGTCATGGAGAATCAAATTTTACTTAATTTAAAACAATTTTCTCGTAACTTTTTCCTGTTTCTAGCGGAAAAATATTACGTTATATTTACCGAGACACCCGCACTCCCCGAAGTGAAATTAGATGAAAATGAACTTGACCCCGTCCCCCCTTGAATGCTTCACGTAGGTAATTAAGGGATGCCTCCTAAGTATTAAACATTTGGTACTCTATTATTGCGATTGAAGTGATGTTTCCGAACGTCTTAAATAATGCCTTTAACTGTTTAAAACAACTTTTTTTTAATAATTGTTTTGATGAACTTTTTAACAAGGAATTATTCGCAAAACTCGGACAGTTGGATAAATATTCAATATGAACAAACATTGTTAGAACAATAACTATTAAAATAATACAATTAAGCTGAGTTTATGAATAATACGCTATATCTTTTGAACGAAATAATAAGATGTTTTATTAAATCATTTTAATATTAGATGCTATTTAAAAGAAAACGGCGTGGCGTTAGCATAATGCCACATTTGGTAAAGTTTATTACTAATAATAGTGAAAGGTAAAGGTTGGTAAAGTTTATTACTAATAATAGTGAAGTGTGTGGGTTGCGGGAGGACAAAATAACAAACGAGTTTACAGCACGAGTGATATATTAGAACTGAACTCTTTCAACTAATTGCCTGTATCTTAAAACTACGTACACCACACTACACCATCGAGGTGCAAGAGACAAAAAATAATTCTTTAAGTTCAGGTAATATATATATTTTTTTGTTCTATATTTGTGTACAATTTGTATTTTATTGTCTTTCATAATAGTAACATATGGTTCTTACATTTCAATTAAAATATACGGATCATTATACAATTTGTCTAATTTTCTAGCCATTTCATTTTTTAAAAGAAATCCCCTTTTTTATATGACACTTTCTTTACATTCTTATCATACTGACATTTTCGTATGTATTTACTTTTCTAAAAATTATTTCGAGTATCTGTGTTTGCTGTTTGCAAACAATACTTTAACTCTAATGTTAATCTAAATTTTAATAACCTACTGGATTGATCCTTCATTCCAAATAAATATAAAAAAGGTTTATGGTCTGTCATAATTGTAAATTTTTTACCAAGAAGTTAAGGCCTAAAATACTTAACTCCCCATACAACCGCAACTAGTTATTTTCGTATAATTGGGTAATTTATTTCAGCTTTATTTAAAGGACGACTTACATAAGCAATTGGTAGCAAATCTTTGTGCAAAGTGTGGTGTACGTAGTCTTCAGATACATGTATCTTAAAACTACGTACACGACACTACAATAGCCTATGTTGTCCCAGGTGATAGTTTATCTATGTATATACTAGAGTTCATCTAAATCCTTCCAGCCGTATTAAGGTGACAAAGTAACAAACATTCACAAGCAAACTTTCGCCTTTATAATAGTGGTTAAATAACTTATCTAAAAGAGCCTTATGTAAAAAAAAATATTTCGATATATTCATCTGACATTCGACATAAACATCCGATTAAATATACGTAGCGCGTTGTAAATATTTTGGTGACTTCATCAATGTCTTCAATACTTTGGTTTGGTCAGATGCTGATGGATTTAAGCTGCGACATCAATCAGATATTCAAAGTACAATGAATAGAATAGAACATCACGTCCAAAAGAATGTGACTCCTCCGAGCCATTTAAGATTTTTGCGAATAGAGATATAGTGGTACAGCTTAGGCAGGTCAGGACTTGGATTCTTATAAGATCGCTGATTATACATAGACTATATTGTCTTGATAACTATTTAAAAGACGTGGACACTCACAGTGCGGCAAGTCCACCAGCTCAAAGCCGCTCAACGTGTTATGGAGTGAGCTATGCTAGGAGATTCTCTGTAGGATAGGATCAGAAATGAAACTATCGGACAGAGAACTAAGGTCACCGTTATAGCTCAAAGGAATAGCACGCGGAAGTGGCAATGAGCTGGCCATGTCTGCCGACGAACGGACGATCGGTGGAGTAAGAAAGTTTTGGAGTGGAGACCGCAGCTCGGTAAACGTAGCTTAGGCCGCCCTCGAGCCATGTTGGATGAAGATCTTCGAAAGGCTACAGGCATGAGC
>DWDV01001570.1:0-12962 GCA_018245615.1 Mimoniades ocyalus | reverse complement strand
GGCACCTTCAACTCCAGATTACCGAGGTTGCTGACTTACTCGTGTCCCAATTATCTTACGATGATCACACATAAAAAAAACTTAACATCACGCCTCTAATGCCCTAAGAGGTAGGCAGAGGGATATATTATACTCCCACGATTTACCAGTTACTTTTAAGCCCCACCATATAATGGGGGGGGGGGGGAGTTATTGCCATAAACCGGGCGCAAATCCAGACTCCGAGCCACTATCAGAAATTTCAACTCGAAAATCTAAGGTACCTGAGCCGGGATTTGAACCCAGGATCTGTCGATTGATAGATGCGTCGCAATAACTCGATCAACGAGGCAATCAATACTACTACTATTATACGTAATATAGTTATTATTAGTATGGTTACTAATAGGTATCCATTTTAGTGTTCAACGCTTACCAAGTTAAAAAGTGAAGTTTAACGATAACAAGGAATAGCTCCCTAAGAGAATTAGCCACAGACCGCAACATATCATAATTATTTAATTCAAGAGTTATTTCGAACCAATTTAAACCATACCTGAAATAGTCGAAGTCGTCCACCACAAGGCGCAAAGCCTTACTATTATGATTTACAGTGACCACGTGCCAATGTGAGTCGTTGTATGTACTTAGTCCCGTATCTAACTGTTCTCTCTGACTCATTAGCACTAATTTTCCTGTAAAAAAACAACCCGAAATGAGACACTTCGCTGGGGAAAGTAACGAATTAAACATCCCAAGTGGACTTTTAAGAAGTTCTTTTTAATCGCAGAATATAGGCCTGTGCTGTGGTGATTTTTTATAGAGAACTATTTAAGGAAACAATTTCGCCACATATTATTTCCGTACATGTGGCTTTCAAGCTTTAAATATGGTTCTGGATATATAAAAGTACGCACAGATTGTTACATTATTATCGACTTAATCCTTATTCATTGCTTACGATAAAACTGTCCTCGTTTCAAATGTCTAAATGGTATAAGCTTATCCAAGATTCTGTACATATTTTTTGGGATCGAAGCTAACCAGGGAGAGAGAATATTTGTTTAGTTACTGTACAGTGATAAACATACCTTTGCTAAGGGCCAATGAAATGCTATCCGACATAGAAGTAGTTTGCGTTCTGCTGACGTACACGAAAATGAGACCATCGGGCTTCGATGTCTTGAACTTGAGAGTGAGTTGTACGTTTTCCGATGTAATGTCAACATAACGCAGATAACTGTCTTCGCCTGACAGCGATACGAGGGAAGCAAACTGCAAAAAAAAACAATACACCTGTGATGTTCCATATATAATTATTAGCAATCTGTATAACAAATTGAATTAAAATATTTCTCACTTGACATCCATAAGCCATTCCAACTGACTCCATACTGTCACTGAGGTCTGTATTGATGCCCTCAATTCTGATTTGTCGCATACAGCCGTCAAATCCTTTACGGGTCACTTGTATTATGCCCTTGTTGTTGCCGCCAAAGTTCATAGTGTCAAGAACGGGAATGTCCTGCTCGCCGGACGTGGACGCGCTCTTAATATTCTCCCCGTCTACTTTGAGTATGCATGATTTCAGGTATCTCCCAGTGTCGAGCCGATGCCATTTGCCGTCGTTGTAAGTCTTTGTTGTACCTATTATTACCATGTTGTCCGGATCGCCGAGCGACACCTGCCAACGACGGTGAAAACATGAGCGTGCATTAAAAATGTCAGTACAAGCATTTGTCGCTAATACGTGCACCGCAAACAAACCTGTAAGTATACTCTCCCATCTTGCATCTGCACCGAGAAGAAATGTTTATCTTCCCCTACCAGGTATATTAGACCATCTGGCGCGTACGTTTTGAAGAATAGCAGCACTTGATTCTGATCGGGGACGAGGTAGTTTCTGCCGGACACGGTGACGTGCGAGCGACCGTTGAACCTGTACTCTTGTGGCCCTGATTGAGATGATATTAGCTTATCTCTGAAACGAACATAATTATTAGACGAGTCAGAAAGACAATCAATCATTAAAATGTTATTCACTCGAATGGATGTTGCCTGCTATTGGATATTATACTTAAAGATAAATGACAAAACAAAATACCTCTGCCTTGCTCCTTTCAGGTTTTCAGCGCCGATGAAATTCCACAAGCCTACCGGCGTATCTCCAATCATGAGCTCTTCGATCTGACCTTCGAACGCCGGGAAGTTAACACCTTGCAGTTTCGCATCGGACGGCACCCCGCCCACGTACAGTTTGGATTTGTCGCGATCCAAGTTGAATATGGTATGCTGGCCAGGAAGCACCGCCTCCTTGGAGTGAACGTGATCTGATCCATTGTCAAGACTCTCCCGTATCGACAACTTGACGTTACGTCCCACTCTGGGTAAATAAAAGACCATTAATATTTAGTAATCATTTGTTAAAATTAGTAACTGTTTTCACGTTTAGGCCAAATACACATTGTTTGGTCGCAGTGACAATATGTTCAGGAAAATCCAAAGGTCACTGAACCACGCATCCCCAGTATAGTGAACAGAGATTGAGCTATGTATTTATTTACTGTTAAATAATACGGTAACAAAAAACCAGGTACATTAATTAACACGGCTCTTTGGGTCTCCGACAAGTTATAAGTACCTACTTATTGCCCATAAACAAGCGTTAATGACTGTTTATACTAGCGCGCGAACCACGAAAACTTATTCTGACTGATTTAAATGTATTCATGATTGTCTTACTTAAGCTTACACCAATGTTAATTTATTAAAACACTATAAATACATATATGATTTGACAACTGCAACCACTTTAGACTTACGGGTGGTTCGGTAATAATTTGATTGAAAAGCATTTATTTTGTCGTACAACACAGTTGTATAAGAATCTGCATTGTTTGGAAATACCTCAACTATATGAACCATAATTCTCGTACTAGCATAGAAACAGCACTTACCTAATTCAATAATCTTTAAGACTTTAAGGAATATAAATCAATAGAGCGAAGTGTAGAAGTTCGTAAAAATACGTGATTTAATGTGTTCTTAACGCAATTAATATGTACCTATGGTTAAAAAAAGGGTTTCTGTATAGATTACAGCGTACCTGTCGACGATGACCTGGTACCAACGATTGTCTGCTACAAACTTGTCGCTGCTGATCTTAGCCGGATCCCTTCCCGAATCTTCGCTGTCTCCAATGTCCATTACGAGATATGGGAAGCCGTTTTGTATGCCAAGGACCATGAAGTCGTCCTTAAAGTCACAAGAAATAAAACGTAATTAATTTTGCCGTTGATAAATATGCTTGAGAAAAATACGTACTACATGCCGGCGCGTTTGAGCTCTTTAGTATAGTTAAATATAATTTGATTAAATTGTTATTGTAATTTGATAAAAATTGATTTATTTTAGCGAACGGATGATTATTATTGTCCGAGTGGGCTCTGTGTCATAGTGGTGGGGAGAAAGTTTATGTTTAAACTCCTGGCGGTGCCTGTTTCCACATTAGCGGTTTGATAAAGATGGACGTGGAAATCTCGATACTGCTACAATTCATTCGCACAGCACGTTCTATTTTATTACTGAAACATGTAGCTAAAAGATTATGGTGCAAATATATTTTAACTGGGTCGTCGCTCGAGTGGTTATATGTCAGATTGCTGATCAAGGGGTCCTGGGTTGGATTCCCGAGAGGGCAATATTGATTTTTTTAACGTAGAATTTCTAGTAGTAGCTCGTAGCAGTAGGTTATTATGACATTTGTACATCTGCTTTTGTCTCGCGTCTGTTTTACATGATCGCATAACAAACGACGCCTTACAATGTAATAGCATTATTTCTGTAATAATAGAAATTTAATAGGCGAGTGTTAAAAGTATTGAGGAGGAAGTTTTTTCGCTCACCGATTTAGTTCTTCTCAGCATGGTGTCCTTAGGGTTTCCTAGGTACATCAGGAAGCCGTCCTTCTCCTTGGTGCGGAAATAGGCCGACACGTGCGTCGAGGTCGACATTTCGTCCACGGACTCGGGCAGGCGCGGCTGCAGCGTCGACAGCCGGTCGAACGACACACCCACTTGGATCCGATTGGCGACCGTTCGTGTCTGCGTTTGAAACGAACACGTTATCGAGCCTTAATCACGTAGTGATCTAAACGTGGTACGCGCGTTACGAATACGTAATATTCACGAAGCGGCCACCCCGCCGCGATATGTTTGAAGCCTGTTATTATAGCAAAAACAAAAAACGAAAAACTTTGGTGGAACACTGAGATTCAGTTTACATCAAATGTAGTGTTAATTTTTTGTTATGTTAAGTAGCTGTTTGCGAATAAATTTTTCTTTATGAATTATAACAGATTATACAAAATATTCACGCACCTGTTCAATAAGGTCCCTCAGTTTTTGTAGTTTTTCGTCGGCTTGTTTGCGGCTAGTTTCAAGCTGTTCTTGTTTCTTTTTCACCATATTGTAAGTGGACGTAATCTTCGGTTGCATTTCCTCAGTCTTATATACTGCGAAATAATTTTTACATATAACCATGACGTGTATTGAGTTTCTTTTTCAATAACAAATCTGCAAATGTACAAGATAAAAACCATAATGTACGTTTGGCATCTGATTACCGTTTATTTAATCAGAGAGATATCTTTATATTTAATTTTATTTAGAACATAACATCATACATACCTAGATTTTCAATATTGGAGGTCATTTTCTGCGCGTCGTCTGCTAGTTTGGGCAGCGTCTGCGCCCAGGCCTTGCTGGCCGCCAGGTCAGTGCCCAGTTGCTGCATGATCCCGACCGTGGACTTCACCGTCTTATTGACTTTGTCAGCTTTCTCCACCTCCTCCCCTAGGTTGGTCTGTGGAGCGCTCGGCAGAGAACTAGAAGAGTGATACAAGTTATAGCACACCCATGTAAGTATATTACGAATTTTGCATAATTATGGAATAGGAAATTTAGTTACATAACGTAAAACCACGTAAGGAGACACCTATGATCTAGAAGGTATACCAAATTCGGCATAAATAGCCAACCCAGGGATTGAACACAAGACCTCTCGAGCAGCAGATAAGAAACCTAAAGACAATCCATTATAAGATTTTTTGTAAACGATTTAATATTCACAAATAGTATAGACAATTGTTTACCACGTAAATATTATTTTGAATATGTTTCAATGCTTACAGCAGGATGGCATTGTTGATGTCATCGGCGCTGGCTAGTGTCTTTTCGGCGTTGGAGAGGCCTTGGTGGGCTCGGGTGAGGTTCGGGCTCAGCTGGTCCTCGACCGTGCGCAGCGCCCGCGAGGCGCGCTCCGACAGACTCAGCGAACGGTTGTGGGCTGGCGTTACATCGTTCTTCAGAACGTCGTTCTAAACAAAACAATAGAACTTTTACAATAAAAGCGAAAGTAATTTCATTGGACACTCGGAAATCGTCAATTTTAATGTGAACAGTTAAATTCGCCTGATGCCTATGGCGTCTGACAATTACAGAATAGAACTGGTAGTAATCATTAGTGAAGCCAGTGCGCTAAGTCTAGATGCAGTTATTATTATTCGGTATCTGAAAGCCTAGAATGTCGCTTTTAGTATCTCTATCCCGTGAGGGACCTAGTGGGAAGATATGTATGTGTGTATATAATATATATTATAGCGCCTATAAAGTGTCCTTTTAGAGACGTGTGTGTTTAACGTGAAACGCGATACACTTACGATGCGTGTAACGTTGGCGATGGCGTCGGCGGCGTCGTCGGCCGCGCGCTTCGCGTCGCCGATCTCCTGCACGATGGACGAGTAGGCGGACGCGGCGCTGTACGCGTGCCGCGTGCGCGTGTTGTTGTTCTCGCGCTCGGCCAGCGCGCGCAGCTTCTCCGCCTGCACGAGCGCGCCGATAAACAAGCTTCCCACCCATCACTGTCGCGCTCTACGAACAGTACTGTCGCAGGACCATATACCACGCCAGCGGTGTCTGGATTTGTGCTCGGTGTATGATAATAGGCTCATTCCCTTTTTTTGACACTACTGGTCACATTGCTATACTCTATTTTAATGCCAACCCCGTTTGAGAAATACAGACGTAATATTAGTTCGTGTTGAAACGAAGAAAATGTCTATTCAGTTAAACGTATTTAAAAACAGTTCCATTAGCAACACCGCTGCTGTGATTATTTACGGAACTATTGCTACTTCTTCCCAAGTTGATAGGCTTCGAGTGTTGCCATGTTTAACTCACGAACCGTACAAACCGATAAATGATAATAAAAAAAGAGTATCTTCGTTGAGGAAACAAACGCGATGCGGTGGTACGTCTAATGTTAGACAAATAAATTAGTAAAACGACACAAAACATTAAATATTAATTACCCTATCCCTCAGTCCGCTAGCGTGATTCAAAGCGACGTTGGTCAAATTTGTGAGCTCGGGTATATGGTCAGCTAGTGACTCGAGCCTGTTCTGCATGTCGGCGTTAGCGTTGGTGATGTCGTTGAGCGCTTTGGTAGAATTCTTCACGATCTCTCCAACCAGCGCGTTGCAGAAAGTAGCGTTACTTATGTCCGTTGCCGCGTCGATCAGATCTTTCATGGCGGCGCTGTTCACTTTCGTCACCGATAATACCTTGTTGCCGAACTTGGATACTCTGAAAGCAAAACAACGTCGATGAAATGATTTTTCATTGGAATAGCAATTAATGAATAACAAGCAACTACATATTATAATTTATAAAATTTATCATATAATTTTAAAAATGACACTTCTTCTTCTTCCTCTAGCGCTACAACCCATTATGACTCTTGGCCTCTTCAATAATATTTTTCCATTTTATTCTATCTAGGGCCTCCGTTATCCACGATGTTCTGCCTATGCGCCTGACGTGTTCTTCGACGCAGTTTTTCCATCGTTTCCTGGATCTTACTCTTGGTCTCTTCTCTTGCGGGTTCCAAGTAGAAATGGTCGTGACAGCTTTAGCGTCATCCATACGCATCCATTTAGAAAAATGGCCTGCCCATCTCAGCCGTTGCGACTTGCAAAACCTTACGATCATTTCCTTATTAATTAGCTGCTCCAGTTTGGTATTCGTTCTTCTACGATACGTGCCGTCGTCTCCTCGCAGTGGTCCAAATATTTTTCTTAGAATTTTTCTTTCAAACACAGCCAAGCTAAGTTCAAGTTTTTGCGCCAGCGACCACGTCTCGCATGCGTAGGTCAGAACAGGTCGAATTATAGATTTATATATCGTGATCTTAGACTTGGCAGACAAGAGTTTGCTGATTAAGATGGGATTGCACGCATAGAAACACCTACTTCGTGCAGTGATACGAGCTTTAATTTCTTCGTCCATTAAATTCAGGGAATTTAGGTTCGACCCTAAGTAACGAAACGCGTTCACATCCTCAATCCTATTGTTCCCAACAATAACGTCTTGAGCTGGTACAGACTCTCTGCCGGTGGGGAGAGGAAGGAGAAGGACGACTATTGACCATGATTGGCACGGAGCACAAACTATTCGTCTAATTTGACTAAATGCATTTGTTAAGTTCGGTTCAGTAATAAGAACAGCATCATTCTAATTAACATTGAATATTTATTCTACCCTCGATGGTATCGAGTCGCCAATATCGAGCAGCGCACGGTCCGTACACACGACATTGAATCGTACGATGCGAGTTGCCTGTTCAGCCACTATAGACGTCAGAAACAAGTTCTATACTCAAAAATTGCTCCGCCATCTAGAAATCGTTGAGACTTACATTTCTAGTGGCGATCTTGTGAAGTATCGAAGACTTGCGTAGCCTTGTGTACGATGGGCCTAACTGACATGTGTTCATAAAAAAACATCTTTAATTACTACCGACTTTATTGTGCCTACTTTGTATTCTCATCACCACCCTGCCTGGGTTGACTGGTAGACTACCGTTAGGTATTAGATCGACCATTTGTAACCTAGTTTTAGGTCAGCAATAAAGATTATAAAAATAAAATTAAAATTATAAACTAAGACGGACGAATCGGTTTTGTTAAGGTTTTAGTCAATTTTTAAAAATCTTATTATAGACTTCGAAACTTTTCGCATAATACCTGTTCTTGGCGTTAAGCTTCTCCGCATCGTCGGCAGTGCCCTGCGCAAGTATCGTATATTCATACATTTCATCCAACTTTTTCTTAAGCTCTCCAGTAGCGTTAACAAGGTTTTCAAATTTCTGAAAATGTGAACATAAAACTTCTTAAATTATTTATGGTGTTTACTTAACAATCTATCTTTAAGAAAATCAATCATGTACGTGATTATAATATATTGTTTTGTTGGAATTATGAAACTTAACGTATTATATTGGCACTTGGAAGTTTATAAACGTGTGTGTGTATTTGTGTATGAAGAGCGATGTATGAGAAGAACCATGTCAGGTCTCTAAGAACAGAGATATTTGGCACTGCACCGAGTGCAGCCGACCTGCCTCTGCCTACTCCGTAAAGACCTGACATGGTGGTGTAATTATAATAGTGATAATTCAGAAGATTGTCTACTTAGCCATACTAACCTTAGCCTGCTCGTTGACGGGCACCACGAACACGTTCATACGTTCTATTTGTTCCGTAGCATTAGTAAACGCGTTCAACGCCTGTATCTCCTTTGGCTCTAGACTTTTTTCTGTAACGTAATAATCCCATTAGGATACTTCAATTACATCAACACGTGTGTAATCCCCGAAGAGGTAGGCAGAGGAATGTAGAACACTCCCACGTTTCGCCAGTTACGTTTACGTTCCACGATGGAATAGGTGGTGTCCCTATTGCTATACACCGGGCACATATGGAGACTCCGAGCCACTGTTAGAAAATTTAAATTAGAAAAATTTAGTAGTACCCAACCCGGGAATCGAATCCAGGCCCTCCCGATCGGCAGTCGCACTTGCAACCAACACGAGCAACGAGGCAGTCTACTTCAATTAATATATAAATATTTTTACTAGAAAAATGGAAAACTACATTCACTCGCGGACTTGAATATTAAAAACAGTAACAGCACATTTCAAGTTATTCAATCACAATTACGCTTCTCCATATTCTGTACATTCATGTTGACGGTTATGGTGTTCACAAATAAATTCATGCGGAGACATTACTATATAAAATGTATATAAGAGAATTGTTATTCAAATTTGTGTTTCGTCGCTAGGAACTCTCTTAGACTATATATTTTCACACACTCTCTCACCAGCAATGTCGCTCTTGATCTGGCGTGCTTCAGTCAACGCCGAGTCCACCTTCGGCTGCTGGCTGAGCTCGAGCCCGGTGGCCAGTTCCGCGACATGCTTCACCACGTCCCTCGCCTTCTGGCTGTTCTCCTTGGCAGACGACAGGATCTTGTCTGCGTCGTCGGCCAGCTCGGCAGCTCTGCTGATCTGGTTGTCGCTGTCCGTGGCTGCGAACTCCGCCTATTACACGGGAGGTTTTTTTTATATCTCGTATTGTTTTGTTGTCATGTTTTGTTTACATATCGTCAGGACCAACATACTCTTGTACCATACACTTACAGATCTCAACAGGTTCTTAGCGTTGGTCTCCACACCTTTTACAGCGGAAGTGACTTCAGAAAGCTCTACATTTTTCAGTTCGGCGACTCTTGGTTTAAGGAGTTCAGTTTGGTTTGATATGTAGTTGAGTCTTTGAGTAGTAAAGAATGAGTCCGCCTTATCCTGCAATGTTAATTGTAATAATGTTATGACAAATACATGATTATAATTGAAGGCGTTAAAATGGGTTTAATTAATACCTTGAATTCAAGGGTCTCGTTAGATAAAAGATAGCTCATATCCTCGATGGTAAAGATCAGGGCGTCGGTACAGGAGTCACATTGGAGACAACCCTCCTGAGGTATTAACACCCACCTGAAAGAAATAAAGAAAGATATTGTGTATAAATTATTACGCCATTTGTGCGGATGATACCAGGTGTATATGAATAATAAAGTATATTTAAAATTTTCGCTTATTCCACGCGTTAAATAGTGCAGATTTGTGTTATATAGGTACATATTTTCTATTCAATAGGTATAGGAACTGTACTGTCTACTATTACATATTAAAAAAATACCATTATTTTAATTTGCAAATGACGTTCAGAACCAAGATGTAGCCAGTGCATTGCTGATATAAGTTACCGACCGGATTTCATATATTCAAGACAGTTAGCGATATGATGCTTATGTTTTATAAAATTTGAATTAAGAAGAGGCGCTTCAAGATGATTCATTAAAAGGGACAAACAGTCGAAACTTGTAATAGCTATTGTTTTGTCATTGAATAAATAAATTTTAAGATACGGCTATTACCTCACAGGACAACGATCACATTTTTCCCCAATCACGCCGGGCAGACACTCGCACTGGCCGGTCGCGTTGCACATGAAGCCGACAGAATATCCCGTGTTACAGTTGCAATCTGCCAACAGAAGAGAAGTGCACAAATCGTCACGCCATACTTTTACTGCGAGATATTTAGTCTGGACATATGGGCTTTTGTAAAATGAATAACTTAAGTGGCGATTCCTGCAAAATTTACGTTATTTGGAAAAAGAGAGAAAAACAAATCGAAAAAAAGTCAGCGGAACCCGCCAATATCACGCAACCCAACGTTTTGTTTGGGCAAGACAATGTCTGCCAAATCTGTTCGTTTTAACATAAAGAAAATTTAACAATTACTAACTGCAAATAAAAAAGAAGGAAAATACATTACGTTACGTTATGTAAATTAACCGCACGTTTTTAAATCAATATAAATTATAATGTTCTCGAATAGATAACATCATTATCGTCTGCCTAAGTCTACTGTTGGACATAGGCCTTGAAGGATTCTTTCGCTTAATCCCCACACTGGACACGCGGGATGACAATCGCACAGCACGGCTTGTAGCACCGCCGACGCTACGGCCGAAGGCCAGCGCATGTGGCCCCCGCCTTCCGCCGAGTTTAGTCGCCTCAGACACGTCACTAGACACTAGTGTCAGGGGGTGTATTCTATTTCCACTCCGACATGGACGAAAAGGCCAAGACAAAGACATGTAACACTCACGATCACATCCATCCCTCGTGTAGTTCCAGTAGCCGGCCGCGCACTGGTCACACTGTTTGCCAGTCACACCAACAGCGCACCTAAAAACAATATTGCACATACAGTGTTCAATTCACACACACAAACTTTGATTGTACAATTCGATCTAGATTATACACAATTATTACAACTTTATATGCAATTCCTTCTAAATATTTCACTGGACATATATATGATAAGCCTGTATTATAGGGAGCGCTAATGGTGTACGCTTCCATTAGAGGGTGGTATCGCTTACTTGCACTGGCCGTTGTTATGATCGCACTGCGCGGACTCGGAGGCGAGGCCACAGTTGCAGGGCGTGCAGCCCTGCCCGCCGCTCATGCCCCAGTGGTTGGGCGCGCAGCGGTCGCAGTTGTCGCCGATGACTCCAGGTCTGCACACGCACGTGCCGGTGGTCGGGTCGCAGCGCTCCATGCCGAACTCGTCGCACACGCAAGCTGAACGTGAAAATTATGTCATCAGGCTCTCTGGACTAAATGTGATCAGAGATGTGCATGTCAACAAGCAATATGACATATGTATTCGTCCGATTCAACGACGACACTGATTTGCATCAATATGGTTCCGTTGCCAGCTTGCCTTGTTGGCCATATGGTCGCAAGCGCGGCTTCTGAAAGAAGCCCTGGTTTCGATTTTTGGGTCAAGCAAAGTATTATTGGGTTTTCGAACTTGAAATTCCCAATAGTAGCACGAAATCTGCATTTGTCCTCAGTGTATGGCAATAGGTTCATTCTCTATTACACTATTGATGACTCGTGGGAGCTTACTACACTCCCCCGCCCCACCCGTTGGGGGAAAGAAACATCCGTGTTGTTACCCGTTAGTTTCGTTGTAGTCTAGGAAGTTTATTTTCTATATAACCTTGTGTGAATGAAGTAGAAACTCGTATAAATTAAATCTGCGGTATGTGATATAACAGCTGACTTATTGTTAGATAAGGCGGGCGACGATACTTACCAGTACAGTTCTTGGAGAAAATGGCGTCGCCGAAGAAGCCGGGGGCGCACAGGTTGCAGGCGGCGCCGGCGGTGTTGTTGACGCACTTGAGGCAGTCGCCGGTGATGCTGTCGCACGAGCTGGGGTCGTCCACGTTGATGTTGCCGGAACAGTTGCAAGCTCTGCAGTAGTCCCCTGGGAGTAACGCAACGGAGGATCGTGTACGTGCAATGGCATCGTGTATGTGTGATATATGATCGGAAAAAGATGCAGACAGCATCTAAGAGATTGAAGCTGTAGCTGCAAAGTTTTAGAGCTTATATTAAATACATGTACTTTTTCTGTCTATACAATTAAATGTTGTGTTCGTATAGGTTAAAAATAAATATCTTGAAAAACTTACATATTAGACAGACGTTTGCATCATTTAATAATCGTACAATATGATTATTATAGAATGCCATGTTGGAACACCACTGGTTATGTTATAATAGTAGAAACACGTCAATGATGGTAATTAATTACATACCAATATTTTCTGGTACGCCGTAGTAGCCCGCCGCGCAGAACTCGCACCGCGCGCCGCCGTAGCCCGGCTTGCACATGCAAGATATGAGGGACCCGTTCTCGCTCAGGTCACAGCCGATGGCGAAGCTACGTACAGGTTAACGTTAGCGATTTGCACAAATTCAATCTTATTTACCTACTTTACCAACTGACGGTTAACGCTTTTGTTTCATTAAATACGTAGTGCGACGATGGACAGAGTAAAAAACGTGTATATTCGTTTATAAATTATTTTTGGTCAAAATACATGAGATAAATCGAAAACGAGGCTCAAATTCAAGTTTATGCGTAATATTTGTACGTACATGTACAACCCGTCGGAAATATCTGTGCACCTGACCGAATGACGTTAGACCCCGCCC
>DWDV01001569.1:0-12964 GCA_018245615.1 Mimoniades ocyalus | reverse complement strand
CAGTTTCCTCAAAATTGATTGTAATGGTATTATATAACATAAAAATATTTTTGTACTTTACACAATTCCATAAGCTCAGACACGGTAAGGATGAGAGGCTGCCTTAACGACGAGACAATGTGATCTCTGCAACACGACAATCTCCTTAACCTTCTTAACTTACTGAAAATCCCTAAAATGAATGTCAGTGACTTAGCTAAAGTCTGTTAAATCGTTGTCTACTAACATTTTTACTCTTACGTCATCCTGTCATTTAATACGTTTTAATAGCGA
This sequence comes from Mimoniades ocyalus, assembly GCA_018245615.1. Taxonomy (NCBI): domain Eukaryota; kingdom Metazoa; phylum Arthropoda; class Insecta; order Lepidoptera; family Hesperiidae; genus Mimoniades; species Mimoniades ocyalus. Next base: position 12,691 of record DWDV01001569.1, on the reverse strand, counting down.
GAATGAAGATTTGAGAACACGATGTTCTAAGAAAATATATTTTTCGTATTTTTAAATTAATGAGAAACGGTATGCAACTAATTAGAGTTTCAATTAATTGCAGAACAAAACGATAATTAATGAACAGTTGAGGTTATATTTAAATTAGCTTGGCTAGAAGTTACTTTTAAACGAAATTCTTTAATTAGGTCCGTGCTCGATTCCAGCCATTTATTCCTATTTAAAATGTCAGTGTAAGCACAGAAGCAATACTTTTGACTTAAGCGAGTTTTAAAGCGCGTCCGAGTAGAGGAAAATGTAGAGTGTAGTTGTTATCAAATGTACTTTTATAGTTGGTTTCAATTCATAAATAAAGCTGTACGACTTCTCATTTATAACTTGTACGCCATTTACTGCAATTTTAAGCCGTAATATATATTCTTAGTTACGTAACAAGAAAAACATAACATCATGCCCGTAATACCCGAAGAGGTAGGAAGTGCACTCCCACTCCCACGTTTCACCAGCTACATTTACGTCCGACCATAGAATAGATGGTGAACCAGTTGCCATATAACAGGCACATACCCAAACTCCGAGCCACTACTAGAACTATATGGACTTTATAATAGCTAGGCCAAACGTACTAACAATAAGACAAAAAAATACTTATTAAAGTCGATACGTAAAATAATTCTCCCTGCATGAAAATGTGTCACTACCATATGAAGAAAACATTTATGCAAACATACATGTAAATCATAGTCATCATCAGCCTAATGTAGTCTACTGTTGGACATAGACCTACCCAAGGGCGGATCCAGCTTTGGCGCCAGGGAAGGGGGGGGGGGTGTCACATAGTCGTGGTCAAATCACAAGTTATGTTTTAATTTTGATAATAATAGATACAAGTAAAGAGTAGATATTTTATTAATAAATGTAAGTACCTATATTTAAATAATAAAATCAATTTTCCTTTTACGTACGTAAAAAAAACGCGTTAACACTTCATCTATTTCATTGGGTACGTTTTTATGGATGTGAACCCAGCCCAGGGGTGGGGGGCTGACCCTATGACCCGCCCTCCCCCCGTGGACTTACCCTGGGCTTATGCCTGTGATTCTCACGCTGGCCAAGCGGGTTGGGGTTCATACAGATATACTCTCTTATCGTATTGTATCGTACCGTGTATATCGCAATGATATAGTCTCTTGGTCATTTTAGAAATATTTACAGTAATTTAATTATTATTATTCATTATTATTATTCATACATCGCTCGTACTAAAGCAATCGTCTTAGAACTATGAAACTATATAAGAAATTTCAAATTATTAAATTATACTTGTCCATTACTTTAGTCATGCTTCGCTGAACACAGTCCGCGTGGTTAAACGTGCAGGCTAATAGACACTGTGCCTGTAAAAGTAAATCTTAACTTTTTTCGACCTTTTTTTATCGTTCCACAGAATCGTAACTGTCTGATACGTTTGTACATCAAAATTTCGTATGAAATTTTAATATGAAAAAGGCATGAAATTTGTCAAATGATACAGACCACTTATAACACTTTTTCTAATCAACCCCCAAAAGTAAACGATGAAATAGATTAGTAGTATTTGATTTCGGTTAACGCATGAACAAAGTCGCTAGTAAGAAGTACGTAGTTATAAGCGATTTTGGAGTAAAACGCAATGCGGGTACGGGTGAATCCTGAATTTTCTTAACTAATATTAGTTTTAGTCAAACAAGAAAGGGTCACTTGCAACCCCAACAGTTACAAAGCTATTAATGAAAACGGAGAATCCCCACAGATCCCCAGCGGCCCCTATATAAGTGTAAAGTTACGAGGGCAGGTCAGAATGGATCTCGCTAGCTAGATGTAACCACTTTTTACCATTGCTGACCTTTTTACCATTCAGTTCGGATCTGAAGGGGGGAGAGGGTTACAGAAATTTGTGAGCGTTACTTCATATAGAAATTTTTGTAGCGGCGTTAAGCCTTTACATGGGTTTTAAAAATGGTGATTTGACTATAGAAATCCGGTTTGGCTAAACTTGGCGCCCATGAAAATTTGCTGCTCGTGAGCACCCGTGGCCAAGTGAAACGCTCTGCCCTCGTCAGAGTTTCCAGACACATGCACCCTAAGACTCTTCAAAGCAAGGTGAACAGGCTTTTACTAGGCAAGCGTTCGCCATCTTAGGACGCATCTGCGCTCTCTATCAGTCGGGATTACGTCGTAACCTTTGACCAATCGCTGATAAATGGCAACCACGTTAGAACTATGTTCAAATGAGTTTTCCTGTTAATGAGAGCGACTTCGACGTTGGGTTGACAATGTTAAGGTTTTCATTATTTTTATCCTTGGATATTAAGGGTATATAGTTTGAATGACCGCAGTACACTTTGACATTTAGACCTTAGCCTATCATAGTTGGTGATTTAATTAGAATATACGAGTATCTTGCAAAGTTGTTCTTATACCGCTCGTTGTTCTATGATCGTTTCAAAATTGATTTGTCCTCAATTTCAATACCGAATCGGATTTTCACCCTTTCCGTGTCTAAATAAGATAAGAGTTGGAATATTGCTAAGTCCCCGATTGTTTTAGTAACAAAGAGGTCCAATTAGAAATTGATCCGGGTTCGTTATGAATTTAAATCTCTCCAGTTGAGTACGCTCTATAGATGTATATAAAACCAAACCGAAGTTAATCGTTAAAATCACTTGATCCGACAAGTTAACGAAGCATTTTAATCGCCAACGAATGCCAATTATTCATTAAATTATAAAGGGTCTTCACGTTTTCCGTAGTCGACATTAAATTGCAGACTTCTCAAGATATGGAATATACAGCGTTGTGATTCACATAGTTTTAGCATTGGCGTTAGTTGGAATACCATCAAGTTTTGGTAACTGGTTAAATATTTGATGTAGAATTGTGGTTTGTATTGTTTTAATTTCAGCAGAAACGGTACTCCGACCGGATAATGTGCAATATTAGAGTCACGTCTAAAAAATGAAAATGTTGTATTCACGCTTAGCATTGTATTGACATGAAGAGCCATTTAATGTTTGACATAATGAAAGAATTTGAATTTCGAACGCCAATTTCAAATTAAGAGTAAGATACGAACTTGTCCACTTGAACTGTATAACAAGTAAGACAATTTTAGTCATACAATATAAAATAAAACTTTGAGAACGGATGAACATTTGATAACATTTTCATTAAACGTTTACCAGTATATTTAGGATTCTGAGTCTATTTTATACATTTTTTTCGATTGGAAGATCAAATTTGACACAATCGCCTAATACTTCTTACCCTAGAGGACCCGTAGCGACCGTTGTGCGACATTGTAATTATTAACAAATTGATGATGATTAGTTTATTTAGTAACAGTTAATGTATCGTATGTAAATTTTTTAATCAAAATTTTATTAACCTGTAAATTGATAATGTAAATACATATGGTCTGAAAATTAGTCGTTGATTGTTACAATTTTATGAACTCTGCAAATCCGTTTCAGAATTAGCAAATATACATTGTAGGTAACAAAGGTACATCGCATTTATTTGATCAAACTTTATAACAACTTTATTCTACTTAAATACCTTAAGTATTATTGTATTATAGATTTGCTTTCATATGTCACTTAACATGTTCAAGTGGAACAGTCAAATTTGACAATTTGTACCTCAGAGTATGTAGTTCACAAATCCAATTCATATTATACAAATGTTTTCAAAACACATTTCATGTGTGATATTTTCCGCATTAAAACATACTGTTTCCCCTTTGTTTTAAAAAGTGAACTTGCTATTTAGTACAGTACTAAATAATAATGTACAACTTGTTGCAGCTGAAGTTCTTGTAAAAACATCATAACGCATATATACCATAAAAGCTTGATAAAACTCCAGCTGGTGAGGCGAAAGATAGTGCTTGAAGTTCAAGCTTTTAAAGCTCCCGCGAGGTGTTCTTTATATGTAGTGACTGCGAAAGTTTACACTGTATATCATTTTACTAAACAAACAACTATCTTGACAAATAACAATTCATAACTGTAAGGAGTTGTTATTAAAAATTTCAGTATACTAATTCCCCTATTCCATGATGGGACGTAGACGTAACTGGTGAAACGTGGGAGTGTACTACACTCTGCGCACCTCTTCAGAGATTATAAGCATGACGTTACGTAACTACTCGTAATTCAACACTATTTTCATGGTGGTTAAATATTATTAAGATAAAAACTAAATTAAATACTAATTCGTAATTATGGGACGGCTATCAAATAGTATATTTCTGCAAGTTTGTTTGAAAGTTTTTGAGCTAAATATTAGGTTTTTATGCTTATTTATTATAATTAAAAACAGTTGTTAGAATTTAAAAAAAATTAAGTTAAATATTAATTTTTTAACCTAAATATTAAGATATGTATCCTGCCGATCGAGTGGTCCTGGATTCAAATCCTGGGTCGGGCACTAATGGATTTTTCTAACTTAGATTTTCTAGTAGTGGCTCGGAGTTTTGATATGTGGCCTGTGTATGCCAATAGACTGCCCAACTACTCCATAGTGGGACGTAAACGTGACTGGGGCGACGTGGGAGTGTACTACACTCCTCTGCCTGCCCGTTCGGCGATTACAGGCGTTATGTTACGTTACATTAGTATTTTTAATATCTTCTGTAGCAAAAGATATAAAATTAGTCTAAGTAAGATGAATATATATGTGTCATATTGCCAGCGCACTCCTGCGGTTTCCACCTGAACGTTGGTGAATTGTACATAATTATGTAACTGATCACTACTACAGCTGCTAATATTTTATGCTATACAAAGTTAGTCTACGTATGTGCAAATAACTATATAAACTAGTGAATTATATAATTTTATATATATTCAGAGACACATTTCAGGTGCTTGGACCAGTAACGTCACATCCTTTGTCATATTTCCATGAAACATTCCACTCGTACCAGATTAAAATTTAAATACTAAAATCGTCACTTCTTCAACTCAAACTAATTACAGAAATGACAAACCTTGAGCGAAGAAAAAAGTATGGCAACGGGAAGAGAATTTAATTTCGAAATTTCGAGGCGTGAAATCTCCGTGTGATCATTAATTATTGTTAGAAACTTGAAAATGAAGTCTGCTTAATTAGGCCGTGCGGCGAGTCAACGGGATCTTCTGTAGAAACTTGCCAGGTCTCACCTTTGAAAGGAGCTTTGGTTACATTAAATTTCAAACGCTCACTTGAACAAAAAAGTTTCGTTTCATTGTGGGGTTTCAATGTCTCTTATTATATTAATTTGCAAACGTCTTTTAATCAAACTTCGCCGTATACTACTTGTACTTGTATGGTGTGGAACATTCACTAAAATATTTTCGTTATTTTTATACTGACTGTTCCCCCTGTATACATTCATGATAATATTATAAAGTGTATAGTACCTACATAAATATAAAATATTTAATTAAATATTTCTTTTTGTTTCAGGTAAGTTCTTTCGCAGTCAATTCCACTTCAGTAATGGTCGAAATAAAACTTAAAGATTAAACATGTATTTTGTATAGATTATGCTGATAAATAAATTTTTACAATATTCTACTAACATGTATGTATATAAACATGTTTACATATGCAATATGGTTCATTAATCAACTTTAAATAAGATTCAGGGCTTGATTGATGTTGGTCACGGATGAGCACGTGTTTGGATTAAGTAGGAATGATTCGCCAGTAATTATACAAGAAGCCGGAGGATGTATATTGGGAGATAAGAGCATCTCGTAATTGTAACTTTAACTCGTCGGAACGGTACCAATGTCAAAGCGAGTTTCGCTATTCTTTAGAAATAGGTAGGGTACGTTTATGTATACACAATTGTTACGGAGAATAAATAGAAAAAAATTAGGCAGTGAAAGGAATAGCGCCAAATTGTAATAGCCGAGCGTTGATAGCTTTGTGGTATCAGCCGCACTATTTGAGAGTGTGGGGTTATTTCCTATAATAAGACTGGTGATAAAAATCATCTGACACGATCTCACCCATCTTTAACTAAACGAAACCAATTTAATTAACCATTCTGGCAGCCGACCTTTATCTCAGTTTACTAAAAACAGGACGATGATGATAAAATAGAATTTAAAAATTTACGTTTTTCTTATTGAATTTCCAACCTCGAAAAACCTTGGTATGAAGATTTTTCTCTATAACAAAAGAAATAATATGAGCAACCCACACGCTTTCGTCCGGGTCGTCGTCGTCCAATTTTCATAACTAGGGTCGTCGGCTTCGTGGAAGGTTAATTAATTCCAATAAATTATTCCTAATTATACCGATGTTGAACTAATATTAACAATATACACTATGTGGTAACCTTCCCATTTCCGCTATCCATGTTATTGCTCAAGTACCACTTGAGTAGGTACTGCAGATCGGATACTTGTGACTTAAGTATTCGCCCACCATTATGACGTAACCATCAGACTTAGTTCGTGTGTTGGCGCTGTAACGACTCATTGGTTCATGGATTGTGGAATAAAATGATGGAATCAAATTTGGTCACTAAGTTAAAGAAGGGTGTAAGCCTAAGGTAGTGGTAGCGACAAAGGGGTATTTTATTTTTATTTTTTTCCGACCCTTTTATCGTTCTACTGTTGGAACGTGGATCTCCTCTCAGAATGAAAGGTTAAGACCGCAGTCTGACACGCTGGTCAAGTACGGGTTGGCAGACTTCACACGCCTTAGAGAACAGATTTTTTCTGTGAGAACTCTAAGTTGCCCAAGTTTTCTTACAATAAATTGCATTTAAACTGTATATAGACATTTATTATTTGTATACAGACACTTAGAAAATCTGTGAAGTCGCTAATGCATTGGCGAAAAGGAAGGAGAGCCTCTCTTAGAAATCCCCATTTCAAAGTGCTTGAGAATTCTTCAAAGGAACTTAATTCTACATTTCACAAGTGTGCGTTAGAGACGAGCGAGGCGAGCACACCGTGGGAGATCGCTACGCCCATTCAATTGACGGGATTGGAACTTCATTATACGTCTAGCGGTGCCGTGTAGGGAGGTTCGTGTGAATTTCTATCAGTTCGTCACAAAACAGAAATTTATGTAAACCATAATGGTTTACGACTAGGTAAGGTAAATGTTTACTACATTGTAAACCCCAAAGTATCTAATAAATGTAAGTAAAAGTATCTACCATAATAACAGTGTAGTATATTTGTATTAAATTAAATAAAGTTTCACCAATAACAATAATTAGAAGTGAATACATCTAGAAGATGTCGTTTCTATGATTGAAATTATGTCAACTCTTAAAATGCCAGAAATATTGGTAGAGAAGCAGACGTTTTAGATGAGCTTTTAGGCAAAAAAAACTTCTAATACAGAGACATAAGTGATACTTACAAATGATCTTTTACAATTTCTTACAGTGCAAAATCACATGCTACAATTGTAGAATAAAAAGTACCTACAAAAGGGATATTTTAATTATTATTTTTTTTGCGGTTTTTTTAATCAAAATATCCCTTGCTATCACGGTGAAAGAAAACATCCTGAAGAAACCGTCACACCGTAGATCACGATGATGTTTCTCTAAAACTCGTGTAGTTTTCCAACCCGCACTTAGTTAACATAATAAACAATGATCTTAACATTCTCATTCTGAGGCAAGACCCTTGATTTATTCTCCGCTCCATTACATCAAGTACGGTTAAATTATTCTTCATCATCACCATCATCAGCCTTTGGAGCTCCACTGCTGAACAGAGGTCTTCTCTAATCGGCGCCATTCCTCCGGCTCCTGAGTCTTCCTAATCCAGAATTCAATTCAATCCAAATTCCATAATTATTCTAACGCAAGAAAATTTAACAAGGCAATTTCATAAACTATTACTGTCAGGAACATTTTATATTTCATAAAAAATACACTGTTTCCAAGGTAATCAGCTTAAAAAAGCCGAGCGTGCGGTTTTCGGTTTGGTGAATAAATTAAAAGGTTGCTTTTCTGCTTGTTATTATAAATAGACATTTTTAAATCTATTTTAAACGTACCGATTCTGTTTTGTTTATTCTTCATATTTTACCACTAAAAACGCGTAATTTTTGTTTCTCCTTTCAGATTAATGGATTTATTTTCATATGATTGTATTGTCCACATGAGCTGTTGTTAAGAATAATTACGACACTTAAAAATTTTCGTGAGACGTTTTTAACACTTTCGGTGCTGCAAACAACCTCAACCAATTTCATTATATGGCACATACCTGTTCCATACAAATGAAATCGTCGTTTATAAACGTTCAACACTGCTCACATGTACTAACAAAACTGAATTTGGCACAACCGTCAGCACACGTCGACGTTAATAAACGTTCTTTGCGCATGCAATTTTTTTATTAATTACACAAAGTAACAACGGCCTATGACGTCAGCGCCTATGAACGTTGTGAACACATACATACTATGAACACATACATACTCCTACATTGATTTTGACCTGATAAGACGTTGCAGCACCGAAAGTATTAATATACGAGTACACGTAGTTTTGGAGACTGGTATCGTTTTCTAGCAGCTATAGTAAGAATAACGTAAAAATGCAATCTGTGTCGACTCGGAGTAAGAACACATTTTCCGACCCCGTACCGGGATACAGACTGACGTAAGAGGCGACTAAAACTGGTGCTGACAGATCGCGGTACGACGCGATTTACCTAGGCACAGCTACATGTCCTGGCCATTTTTTCCATTAAGAAGTATTTTTGGTAATCTCTACGAATAGTTAGGATAGACGTATCACTCGTGTTGATGGTAATCTAAAAGCGTTTAAAAGTCTTAGATTTGCTTGTTGAAGCGAGATGACACTAAGTCTGATTGTTGTAAAAATTAATTAATATTTTCTATTAGTGGTTCGGAATCTGGACACGTGCTCGGTATAAGGCAATAGGCTCACCACTTACTGGTAACCGGTAACTGGTAAAACGTGGGAGTGTATCACACTCTTCTGCCTAGCTCTTCGGGGATTATTTGCGTGATGTTACGTTAATAATCATGTGCAAAATGACGGTAATAGACAAATGTTCTGAATTACAACTTTATGTGAAGGCGTTAAATGCCGTTAGTGTGGACTATAATGAGTTGTGGGGCAACTCTTGTAATTTGGTCCCGGTGTGGGTACAAATTGTTTTAATAAGTAAGCACATTAAACTTGGAAATTAGAGAACCGTGACAACAACTGTACAGAACGACTGGGAGTTCCTTTTCTTTGTTGTACCGAAGAAGATTTAACATCGTCCCTTACAATTCTTCCACTGTCTTGGTTATGAATGTACTTATGTGGATATTCTTTTGCAAGTGTTCTTAAAATTATCTACCCTCTATTACTACTACTACGAACTACTATTAAACTATTTTTTACATAATTAAGTGGATATCCTAAAATGTTCATTTATATTTTTGAAATTGATATATTTTGCCTTTTTGTGTCATAGTACTGAAGTGAATAAAAATATTGTATTTCATTTTATAAATTATCCGCCTACTGCATTCCACTGCTGGATATAAGCGTCCCCCTGAGGAGTTACGCCTATAATCCCCACGCTGGGCATGCGGGTTGCGGATCGCAGAGCACAGCTTCTCGCAACGCATACCCTGCTGCTATTAGGCGGCCAGATGTACCTTATTCCATATATAAGGTGTTATTACTAACGTATTTATTTTCGTTTACTCAAAACAATGGTTTCGCTTGAATACTGTTGCTATATATGCAAACAAAATTATTGTCAGTATAATTTCCAACACTATTCGTCTCAACGGTTTTAGTAATCAAGTTACGCTGACATTAGCATCGCGTGATTTCTAACATAACGTCAATTTAGTTTGATTATAATTTCGATAGTGCTGTCATATTCTTGGTTTATAGTATTAGTATGCATTTCAATTAAATTATTTTGTGATTTTCGGCTTAAGGAAAGATTGAGATCGATAATTATAATACGCATTTTTTAGTTCAATTTACAAAGAATATACGCAATACAATAATGAAACTCTTAAATATTAACATTGTTTCTATATTAAATTAAATTAAATTCATATCGCTTCAAAATCTTTAGTATATAAATATACAAAAATCTTTCTGCAAATGTCTGTGTTGAGCAGACTCAGAAGCCTATATAAACACTGTACGATAATATAGTTAGCGTACGAGCACTATTGCCTCAATGGGCTTAACAGGCTTGGCACCGTTTGATGCCTAGGATAGCAATGTCTGATTCATATTTAGATCAACTACGATATGTGTACAATGTACTCGTATGTACATATGCCAGTTTTCCAAAGATTTCATTGCCGATATATGTAGATTTAGCGTCTACGAATTATGTACTTTATTCGAGATTTTGGGACAATTAAAATTTCCATTTTTATAATTTAGTAAATAGGTGACCTGACTGGCTCGTTGCTGAGTCGTTGCAAGTGCCACTGCTTATCGAGGGGTCCTGGGCTGAAATCCTGGATCGAAATCCTGGATCGTGTACCATTCGACTTTCTCAACTTAGACTTAAAAAAAAAAAGTATTTCACGCCTGTAATCCCCAAAGAGGTAGGCAGAGGATTGTAGAACACTCCCACGTTTCACCAGTTACTTTTAAGTCCCACGATGGAATAGATGGTGAGCCTATTGCCTTAGATTTTCTGGTAGAAATGTCTACTAGTGACTCGTAGTCTTGGTATGTGCCCGCTTTATGTCAATAGATTCACCTCCGATTCCATAGTGAGACTTAAACGTAACTGGTAAACTGTGCGAGTGTACTACGTTCCTTTGGCTACCTCCGGGATTATTTGCATTATTTGCCACGGGGAACATTTGACTCCTTAATGAATATCTCACCTATTTGGTCGGAGCAGGCGAGTTTTGAGTATGAATGTAGGTAGGTGTTTCAAAAACGAAGCTTCAAAGAGAAAATATAAATTTCTAGATACCCGAAATAACTATGTGCGCATTTGTAAATGAAATTTAAATACCGTATAAATTTATCTACTATTATGATAGAAGAGCCATGAGTCCCGAGTGTACGTATGTAGTCATGTGCTTAGAAGGAATGAAAATTTATAGAGAGCACAGAAGTTTCTAGATAAACGAAATGTATGTGTGCGTGCTGATAGACATTAAAAGTCGTCTAACCATGTCTAGGGCTATGATACAAAAGGCTGGTTGAGCTCACAGTTGTGAAGCCACATTCGGACGTGCGGTGTAATCGCTCATACGTCCGCTAATGAAGTGTGGCGTATCATTGGATGACGGCAGTAGGGTTGTCACAAATAAAAAAATAATTTTTTTAAATGCAATTTCCTAACAAATTTTATATAAATGTGAAAAGGCGATTTGGCGACTTAATTTGCGTTGTATGAGTCGGCGGCGAGCTATCCCATTTACTGTTCTCTTATTACTCTTGGCCATTTTTAACAATCTATTGTTACTTCATTTTCATTTAAAGCGAATGCGACTCATTTCAGAAGTTAAAGACTGTTCAGCAATATTATTGTAATTTTATTACGTAACATTACGCCTTCAATCCCCGAAGAGGTAGGCGGAGGAGCGTAATACACTCCCACGTTTTACCAGTTAGGTACGTCCCACTATGAAATGAGGGGTGAGCCTATTGTCACACATCCATAATAAATCCATACTCCTAACCGCTGTTAGACCATGAAAGTAGAAAATCAAAGTTATAAAAATCCAATGGCATCCCATTCGAACCCAGGACCTTTCGAACAAAAGTCGCTCTTGCAATCACTGAACCAAAAAAGCAGTCAGATTTTACTTGTGCTAGTAACACAGGATTTGACGTGTTAAAGTTTTTAAGAGGCAACCCTAGTGATGCGTGAATAACGTCGGTCACGTGCCAACATGTAACCACAGACACGAAACCGCTTGTAATTAGATATGGAATTCATATTCTGAATACACCAATGTAACCATAATTTTTCGTATATATGCATATAGAAGGACCACGTCAGATTTTTGAAACTTGGCAATCGGTATTTTCCGTCAAACCTGTAAGGGACCTTTTTTATTAATGTGGGAGGGGGGTGGGGCTTTTAAATGTGCCCGATATCCTTGGAATGATACCGGGTTATGTTACAGGGACGACCTAGTCTGATGTTCATATGATAAAAATGTTAATTTTAGTTCTATAGCCCTGTTTTATATGTCATAAAACTACCTGTATATTCCTTCAAAAAGTATATAAAACTATATAAATGATTAAATCATAGATCATTAATAAATGGTTATTTAAGTTATTGTCTCTAAAGCTTTACTTCTAAATTGTTATATACATATATAAATTGTTATATATATAAATTGTTATATATATATAAATTGTTATATATATAAATTGTTATATATATAAATTGTTATATATATATAAATTGTTTCATATATAAATTGTTATATATATAAATTGTTATATATATAAATTGTTATATATATAAATTTTTAAGTATAAATTGTTATATATATAAATTGTTATATATATAAATTGTTAAATATAAATTGTTATATATATATATAAATTGTTATATATATAAATTGTTATACATATAAATTGTTATATATATAAATTGTTATATATATAAATTGTTATATATATAAATTGTTATATATATAAATTGTTATGCCA
>DWDV01001568.1:0-12967 GCA_018245615.1 Mimoniades ocyalus | reverse complement strand
TTTATTAAAGTCTCACAGCTTGATGTAAGATTTTCTAACAGGTTGCGGAGCTTATGACCTGAGCCCTTTTCATTCTGAGAGGACACACATATCCAATAGTCCAGCTAGTAAAGGATTGATACTTATGTACTTATGAAGTACTTATGTAATTCCGTTATATGTGTCTATGTATCTACAAATTAAAGATTTTCACTTGCGATTTTATACGAGTAACTCAGTATACATATGTATAAAAAACAAATTTAATATTGCCACACACACTCATCTATTTTAGACACACACTGACACATATCACTAACGAACCTATTTAAGACGTACATCGCGAAGCGCACGTCCTTATAATATGATTTAGAGTCGTATATTTCATTCTGAAACATTTTCTTATATCCTAAAGGGTATTATTATTACTTTTGTCACAATCTCATTTAGAGACACGTTTGTACTATTGCGTCGCAGAACACGACATTGGCGGGAAACAACAACTTTTTCTAGAACACGGCGCGACAGCTGTCCGCCACAATAAAAGTTACTCCGTCTCAAGAATCCAGTACTCGTTGTAACCCTTATCCAATTTCGTAACTATTTTTATACGCATCTAGTTTTAGGTAAGTGAAATAAATGTTGTCGAGATTCGCAACAGGACACAAATTACTGTTTCAATTAACGCAGCTCGCTTCACAAGCGCACCGCGGCACGCAGAATTTTTTTGTGCGTGCGTATTTGCGTCGTTTCGTGTACGTTCTTTTTTTGAATAATTGCAAGGTATCGTCGTATTATACGGGTGTAAGTGACTATGCCTATTTGCAGTCGCCGCGCGGAGCTCGGCGGTGCTCGTCGCGGTTTATTTGCGTGTGTCGCGCGTCGCTAAGGCCGTTCACACTGACCGGACGGTGCGCTCCGCGGCGGGCTATTTCCGCGCAAATGCCACAGTCTCGGGCGTCGGACACACCGTCTACCTATCACCAACAAATGATACAACTATCCTCTAAGTTTGAGTCTAGTATCCAAGCTTCTCAGAGTGAGAGAGTTAAGGGGCACAGTCCGCCACACTGGCCAAGCACGGGTTGGCAGTATTTCCACGCCTCACAGAACATTTTAATTTTAATTATTTATTCAGAGCGTGATTAAAATTACCGGCTTACTTTCAATGGTACATTCAGAATAGCAAGTATGGATGCCACTTCGCTGCTATCGTCAGGATCGCATATATGATCTCCAATAGGTCCGAAACTAGTAAAAAAAACCCCCGAAAATAAAAAAAAATGTGAGATAGTTCCCCAATATCGTGACTCTACAAAATGACTGACTATTACAAAATGATAATTTCTTTCACCTATTGCGATCAATTCCTTGATACTGTAATCATATGTATATGTATATTTTATGTATAAAATTATAAACACACAAGAAACATTTAATATCCATATCGGGTTAGATATCTGTCTTCATGGCATATGACGTCATAGAATATCATTAACGCAGCATATTGATTCATTATTCGCTTTTTGTCTGGCGCCGCGTATCGCTAGCAAAGGTCCAATTACACGTAAATGTCAGATTTGTGCGTGTAGGATCATGTCATCATTTGAAATAGGTGGAGCGTTAATGCGATTATGTGGCAACACTTGAGATTATACCTACACATAATTTCACGACACGTTACTTATGGGCTTAGCAGACAGCACCGAACACCGAATATCTCTTTCCTTACAGACCTGCCGCGCATCTACATTCATCACTCTGTTCATACGTAGGTATCGGAGATTATTTAGCATATCATTTTAAGTTTATGCAATTCTAAGTGCTGTTGATCCTTGACACGGTGGCCACTAATTAGTACCTACTATAGTATAATTTTTTCTTCATGCAGTTTGGGTCATAAAACGTCGGAGCGGTAAAGCGAGTAATTTGCTCTCTCTCCCACTCACGGGCCTTATGGGCGGGCATAGTGATGCGCATTATTGTTGTCGATAAGCGTTAGCGATAGTGTATTTAGTCTTGTCATTACACTAAAGAATCATCGTGTCATTAAAGAAGTTCAGAGAACGAATGCGCAAAAACACTTATTTTCTCTTAAGTGGGAGTAATGATGAAAAACAAATTACATAACAATTGACAAACAATGATCATAACTTAACAATATCACAGCACCTTTGTATACCGCACCGCTGCCGTGCACCTGCCTTCGATGACCATTTGTTTTTTATCGATAATGGCGTTGCGCCCGCGCAACATGCTCACCGCCCTAGCCGGCTTATCTTTTATGACAAAAACTGCACGGAGCAAAAAATTATACTATAACAAATTATCCTCGTGAAGAAATTGGTACCAATCGCTGTCTTCAAGAATAAGTTTTCAAATTTTATATGAGACAATTGAGGCGGTTAAGAAATATGGGCTATTAATTGTATGACCCTGGTCCTGGGTTCGATTCCCGGGTCGGGCACTACTAAATTTTCTTATTGAGATTTTCTAGTAGTGGCTCGGTGTCTGGGTATGTGCCCGGTATATGGCAATAGGCTCACCACCTATTCCATAGTGGGACGTAAACGTAACTAGTGAAACGTGGGAGTGTTCTACATTTCTCTGCTTACCTCTTCGGGGATGACAGGCGTGATGTTACGTTTATTAATTAAATATTCCCTGTCCTTCCTTGGTTTCCGACCGAAGGTACAATTACATAGCTACTTACAAACCTGTTCAAAAAAGTTTGAAATTTAACATGAGGTCCATTATCATACATTGAATTTATCAAATTATTCAGTCACCAATAACCTACGTGAGCAATAGTCGAGCTGTATAAGTACCGGTAACTGTTGAACGGTTAATGGTAACCGTCTAATAGATCTGATCTGTACCTGGCTCCTAACCAGACCTAATCTGGGATACCGATATTAATATTTAATACTAACTTTATTGGAGTAACACTATGAATTTAACTGTTTTTGTATAGACTTAAATACATTCCAGCAAATACACTACGACCTTAACAATGTGTGGAACAATAATAGAGATTTTGATTAAAATAAAATATGTGTATCTAATATAATAAGAGTATTCAAGATAACTAATATTAAAAAATACAGTTCAGGCTTTCTTGAGATCATTTAATTGATATAATTGTTGCTAATTGATCTTTGCGTTTTTCTTCGCTGCAAAACAAAAACCTGTTACGTTCCCAGCAGCGTTGTTTGTACTTTAATTGTTTGTATCGCAATATAATTAGCAATTTTTTAATATTATATACAATATGTAATAAAACATATGGCCAGGCTTTAAAGCTTTGTTACTATAAATGCACTGTCTGGTATTAATTATTAAACTAATTTGTACCTACTTAGTTGATTACCAATTGTCTCCATAGATCAGAGACTATACTGAGTAATGAATCAAGCGTTATATCTTATAATGAATAGTTTCTACAGCAATGTTTGATTCTTGACTGCTTTACCTTAAAGAACCTTGTTCGAAGATCATTTTCTTGTCTAACTCCGGTATTAATTACAGGTTTGTGATAGACGATAACCCTACACAATTACGTCGAGTTTGCATAAGCGGTCTATAATTAATAACCTAGACATAATTAGGATCTGACTAAACAAATGCTATTTGAGGTATGACAAGAGTGGGTTTACATAAAGGAGCCGCACTATAAAAGTATCTCCGGAGTATGTTTAATTTGCCACCGATTAATTGTCGACTTTTTGCCGCATTTACTGAACCTTGATACTGCATCCAACTGTTGACCGCATTTTCTCATTTAAGAATCGTATTATTATCTCTTGAGTGCGTATTCGTTAATAAATTATTAGACCTACCGTCCACGTTGTTTGTTATCCGATAAGAGTTTATTAAATTTCACGGCTGTCGTATTAATATTAGACTCGTTAGAGTTATCTGTCCATTGAGTTCGGCGTGCCGTATTAAAATAGTGAATCGTAAGCGACTATAGGACGTTAATAAAGATAATATTATGGAATGATTCGGGCAGGGGCCGCGTGCGTGCCATACGCGATCCACTTTTGCTATCTGCGTGATAAGATGACGCCGTGTGGGGGAGGGGCGCGCTACACTCGAGGATTATCCTCATTATTTCTTATTTTCGAGCTCCACCTCACCGACCAACTGCTGCCTAATGTCGTTAAATTCCGGTCGGTCAATCGTCTTATTTTGTCGACCCTGCTTTCCACTTCTAAGCCCAGCTTATAACATGTTTGTTTCCCTCACTTTCGATGTACTATCTGCCTGCTTAAGATTGACACATATGTTAACTAAAACGTTGACCACGCTAAATATTATATATAATGCGTCAATTAGTAGGTACACTGTGTATTAAATAAAGCATTGTTAAAAAATAACTCATAATTATTAACATATTCATTTTAAGGGCTTCGGATGTAGCTCGCCTTTACGAAATCATTTCGAATACAATTATTAATAACCGCGAAATATAATGGGGTTTTTAATGAAAAATTATACGTCATCGCATCCTCAAAAACTGGCAATTAAAATGTATTTATAATTTCCAATAATTATACATTTCTCGGTACATGGGATTAATTTTACAGCTAGTATTTATCATTTGCATTTCCAGAAGTGAAGTGTATTCATATACGCATTTATGTATATGGTGGAACTTGATCGTTAAATTACTTTTTGTTTTCACTCGGCCACCCTTAATTTAAGTATAGGAACTTAACAGGAATGCGTTATTTTTTTCCTTCAAGTACGGTTCCCATTACGTTCATGGTGCGTTTTTATTTAAATAGCAATTAAGTACAAGAATGGGCTGTAAATGTTTATGCAGCGTTGTGTCGTACGCTTTAAGAGCTCCAGCCTCACTAAACCTCGGGTGGCACAATTTATTCTCCAAATAAACTGTTCATTAATACGCGGTTTATTTAGTGCGATTCGCTAACACAAATTACCTTCGAATATTCCCTATGATGCCCGGATATCGCTTTATACGAAATTAATGTATACAATGAAAGGTAATCAAATATACATTATTCAAGTTATTTTTGGCGCTTATAATTTAATTTGTAGTAAGTGTTTGACCATTCGACAAGTGGCTGATTAAATGTCCAACCTGGAATCAAACTATCGTATAATGGCCAGCTGTCGCAATTTAAATTCAGGCGTATCATTGTATATACATATCATTGTATATACATATGAACGTCGAATTAAAGAAAAGTAAGTCCACGTGTAATTCATTTATATACAAATCGGTACTAGCCAATAAAAAGAAATTGTAAGGACGTCGGAAATTTCTCGGTTTCATAAATTTACTACAGCCGTTTCTAGAAAACCAAATACAAGGCAAATGTTCGCTTGGCGACTCTTTATCAATTAAAGGTTAATTACCGTCGCAAAAACGGTTGCTTTTTTGAAATTAGAAGCGACGACCTTCGGCAGCGTTCCTACATCTGCTCCCTGTTTGTACGAGGTAACAGGTTCAATTTATCTATCGAATAAATAATTTTATATTCATATTGACAAAGCAACGTACTAAAAGAAATGAACTAAGCAATTTTCACTAACGTCAAATGCGCTAAGTGTTAATACGCTGTATAATAGTCACGGAACATGAATAATGAGGATTCATTCCATAAAATTATTTTGAGCCAGACGCTATCGGAGCACGTTACGAACTGTGACACCTGCTGGTTGGATTATCTTTATTATTTTTTCCGTAGCCGCAATCGATTTTCGATTAGCGCCATAAAAAGATTTGTCTATTAGTTGGAGACGGTTCATCAATTTTTAGCTAATGAGCTTCGGCAGTATCTTATTGACAGGTCAGGCCATTGATTATAATACAATAAGAGCATAATGCCACTTAAATGCCAGTACGGATGTCGGTTCATTAGTTGACAGGGAATTAGCTAACTTTACGATAAATTCGACGGATTGAGACTTAACATATATTTAAGTTCGATACTGGTATAAGCATGTTTTATTTGGTGCAATAAATGATGTGGCAAAATAAAGAATGTATTTATATGTATATGAAATGAACGGCGTCGACGAGAGATAGAAAATATAAACGATTCAATCAACTACTAAATCATACTTTTTCGTATTTGTTTCATTGAAAAGGTGAGCGTATATGTATATAATACACTAGTATTAAAACAAGAAGCTTTTGAGTTTGCATCAAAGATCGAACCCCCTTCTATGCTCAGCTCCTTACAAAATAGCTGGTGTATTATAAAATTCATGGACGATTTCTGAACGTCGTATAGCACGGAGGGTTGAAATTGAATCGCATTACGATGCTATTTCTATATCAAACACGGCATGCGCAATGGCATTAGATAAGTAATGCAGACAGAGGGAAGAAATTGTTCGCTCGACACGAGTTCACCCAAATTGTTCCTTCCAAAATTTATTACTTGTTTTTATTTATGATGTTTAGTGAATTGTTCTCTTGCGAGAGAGACTTATTTACTGACAGACCGATAATTATTATTTGCGATGTTATACATTTATTTCGGTCATAGGCTCAATACATTCCGTTTGTTCCCAATACTTTTGTCAATTTTCTTAATGATTCTTTTGATTGAATGATTCTTAATGATTTCTTTTGTCAATTTCCTTTTGTCAATCCTTTTTTCCATTCTCAGTTTAGTATATTATTACCAATTTACCTTTAGCTAGATCGACTGCAAGTTTAATCTCGGCCATTACGAATGTTATGTTGTCCTCATCATGATTACCTCGCCTTTTCCGTATCTCAACGTAATCGTCTGTTTCGTGATATTTGCTAAGCGTTAATAGATTGTACGCTGCAAGCTTGTTGCATGTCAACCCATGATAAATTTAATTGTAAAAATCTCTATGTTTGACTTCTCAGTTTACAAGTAAAGCTGCATAAGGAGTTTTTTGTTATTTGGTAAGACAATGAAAGGTTGAGATAAGGCTTCTATTGCTAGTTGTAAAGGTCAATTCTAATAAAAACTATTAAAAATTAACACCGGCTTTATCTTCGGCTCACATATTTTATATACGATTAATGTTACAAACAAGGTAAAATGAAAAACGACAATTTTGCTTTGTTTAGGTCATACGGGTCTCGTCCGTTGAAAGTGTCGGATTCCAGATTAATATTTTGTGAGAATGGTGTTTTCAGTTCCTTTTAGTTTATAGCAGTGCATACGAAAAAACATTAAGTGACTTTAATCACAATAAAAACGTCAACAAATCTTATTAAAGCCGGTGTAGAAATAAGAGACGCAACGAATGTATGCATTGAGTTAAAGAAATTAATCCAAAACACTAACATCATGCTCCGGTTCGCTAAACATCATCATAATTTTCGAATATACTATAATTATCATATCTAAGGACCTTATCAAATTTAACGACATGTCCTATTGGTTGTTTAAGTAGACAAGCAGAATAAACTTATTAGATAATATTTCTTATTCACTAGAGTTTAATTCAATTTAAGAACAAAATTTAGTTCAAAAATTTATTATTTGGTCGATACCAATAAAGTCTGATTTAATTGTTGTGAATATATTGTTATAATTATGTCTAAGTACAAAACTTACCGATATTAAGTATGGAAGAATTTCTAAAGATCCATTTCCTTTACACCCGATGGTCAACGTACAAGCAACTCGGCGTTGCAAACAGAGCAAAACCAGCACCATTCATTTAAGTTAATAATGAGGCATGAACAATCTTCGTCATTTTTGCTGTTTGTTTTCAACCGTCGAATAAACTCACCTTTTTGTTCGTATTGGTCATTTAACGATTGCTTGCCCTTTTTCTGATTTTAATACAGTATAATAAAGTGCCGTAATTAAGTAAACATTCGCCCGTTCCTATTGTTTCGTATGCGAAATATTTCTGTGTAAGGCGATCACTTTCAATACTTTTATATGTATGTATATATTTTTAAAGATTAAAATTTTTTGCACTGGTGAAATAAAGATTAGGACTTTTCGGTAAATATATGTTTAAGATTGATATTTATGTACTTAATGATTTTTTTTACACTTTCCGAAAAACATTTTTTTTGTACAATTTTATTAAAGTAGATATAAATTTTGTTTCATCTTTCACTGAGACTAATATCTACTTAGTAAGTAAAAATATTTGAAAAATTACTGAAAGGACAAATTTTCTCGCCATTACTACTTTTGCAATACATCAAATAGAGTTCAAATACATTTACTCTTTTCATATACCTAGTCCCTACAGCACTTGGACTATCATAATTCAAATATCAGCATAACTTGATTTATTCACATACTAGCATGCAGGTACGAAATTTCACACGGTTTAATATCATTAGCATGGAAACAGCAGAATACTCAAAATATACATCGTCAGCTCAGAGATAGCACTTGACACGCTCATCGACGTGCACCCAGTTCTCGTGGGTAATTACATTCTAGAATGTAAAATTAAACGTCTTACGTATGCATGAGTTGAATGTACACGACACTTCAAATTCCTACGGGTGTAGCACTATTGCAAACAGAACGCATAAAGTCGTCACAATATAAAACGAGATAACCTTACCGGACGGCTAATGTCATTTGCATGCGTGGGACCCGTTCAAAAATAATTTACTTATTGTTTTTATAATGGAGAGCGAAACCTCACTGGTATCGTATACCCGACACCGCGTATCGCGTACGGGCTCGAGTAATCATTCTCAAGTAGGTAATCGTCGTGACCGAAAAGCTCGGATCTCTCTAATCAGATAAGTGAGTGAGTGTTCTGAGAAAATTAAATTAATTTCTCCGAAATAAAGGGACTACTCACGCGGTTAGTAGGTAACATTTAGTAGTCTCTCGTTACGGTGGCAACGAATTGTGCTAGTGTTTTTCACGACGCAGGCTCAACCGGATTTGAGCGCGCGCAAGTGTGTGCGTGCGCTTGTGAGTGAGACAAACTTAATCCAAGAATCCGATCGCAGCAGTGCGTACAACTAAATTGTACCTTTTATAGCTTAACTTAATGTTCTGTTTCCAGTGCGCACTAGAAAGTCTAGTAGGAACACACATGACACATTCCGTAAGAACATTTCGCGTCGAAATATGTTTTAAAAGAACGTGCTGTAGACTTCTTCTAATATTGTCAAAGTGTAGAGCATACGTGATTGTATGTTAGCAATAAATATTTTAGTTTACACGTAAGAATGATAATATGTTCTGTAGTCGTAATATCAAACAATATATTACTGCGGACGTTGAAATGCATTACGCTTTATGTCGTGGTTAGGGTCTTATTAACAAGTTTAGAGGTTACAAGATGCCGAAATGTTTAAAAAACATCGTAAGATTATCAACGCTTTGCGGCCGCTCAATAATATATGGGCGTCGAGAAACTTCGCGTCCACAGATCTGTCGTTGATGTTCCTAATCAGGGTGTCGGGGAGTCGTCAGACATTGTTATGTGAACTTAAAATACCCTTGTACGACAATTAGTGGAGTTGTAGCGCCCACAGCATCCACGATAGATGAGGTGCTCACATACTATTAGTAGACACTTCATTGCGTCGACACTATAGTCAGACGGACGATGCGACGTTGCTTGCACAAACTCTCGCCTGAGCGGTTTTAAATCTTATTTCCTTTAAGTTAAAGTACAAAATCGCACGGGCAATTTAAATCTCTTATCCACTCAAATTCAGCAATTAAGCATTGATAAGGTGTTAGCAGAGTGTGAATATTTTTATCAGTACTGTAATAATATGACCGTTGAGAAAGACACGTCCATAGTAATGTACCACCTGCACCTGAAATGTTATAACATGCAATTTTCTGTATACTATTTATACATCAAATTATTGTACAGTTATAGCCATCAATAATACAAGTGGTATTTACCTGGCAAATATATAATTGAAAACAAAATGTATTTCTATGTATTGTTCCATTGATGTCTAAATGCTCGATGGTCCCAAACGCACGGTAACGATTAAAATATCTATTACAAAAATACAGACGAAACTGCGATACGTTGTTCCGGGTAACCTAGACCCGGTACTCTGGTATACTATAATTATTCAGTTTCACAGTGTCATGAGGTGTAGTTCAATGCACACATTCGTATCCACGCGTCATTTCCGTTATTAGCATCTAAAAATGTAGATGCTTCGTGATTACTACGGTTTCACTTTCAACGCCATTCTCCTGTTTTATTACTTATTGTACGTATTGTAAGTTTGCTTATTAGATTAAAATAAGTAGGAGAGATGAAAGCAATATACAGTGTAGTTTTTTCAGTAGTGTATATATGCAGTTTTTATATGTAGTTTTTTCAGTTAACAAATTAAATTAATCTGTTATAATTCGTTGGTTTTGCACAATTCATAATAATAATGCCTTAGCATATATTCACCTACGACGGTAATCTGATCCCAAATTAAGTAGAGATACCCAGATGACTGATAAACCGTATAAAGGCAAACAAATATTTTTTTACCGTTTAGATATTGTTGCAAATTTTGTGTCGTGAATTGGAACGTTTATTAGCAAGTGATATTCGGAATCAAACGGAGAATGTTCGCTTCAATGTTATTCGCTCATATACGTCTATCGGCTATCCGATTTAGGAGGATAGTGCCTGGGGAGAGTGGCATTCGAGTTATTTTAGAAATGGACGTCGATTAGTGGGCAACGACAGGATCGCAATAAATGTTCGAGAACTCCACGGGATGTTTTGAATCGGTAGTGCTTTAACGGTTTCAGTGTTTGCCGATAATTCCTATATATCTCCAGCGTTTCAATAGAACTATAAACCGAAGTGTAGTTAAAGTGAGTTTACGAGCAATTTTAAACGTTAAACACTTTGCACACACATTTAAACAAATATGTACGATTAGTATAGCCACTAAAGCGGCATTCTAAGGTTGCTCAATATTTAATCTAAAAAGACTACGTGCGTACTTAAGATGTACCTTTACCTTAAGGTATACTTTATTGTTCTTCCATAATGTGAAACGTATCAACAATTGAACGGAGACGTGCCTCTACCACTCAAGTGTTTGATAAAAATAAATTAGACATCCCATATTGCGCGATAAAATACAAACTGTTACCGAAGCGCTATTTCTATATTTACGGAAATCACACACATCACATTTCACATAGTTAATTCATAACTAAAACATACAAAAAGGAAAGCCGTACAAAAATATCTGTTATGAAAAGCACGGGCGTTACTTCAATGAATAAAGATAAAGTCATTCACTGAACCGCCTACATTTTAACTTTCGTATTATTTTTGGAACGTTACACTTTAAAAAGTTGTAAAGTATTTGAGTTATACGCCGAGTATTCTATTTTTGCGAACTGTCTCTATAGAAATTCATTGAAACATGACGCTATTTCTAATTTTAAGACATGTTCACGGTCGCGTGCTTCTTACAAGAAAGGCAAATTATTTAAAAATCCTAGTAGAGTATGTGAGCCTACCAATTGGTTTCATTCTTAGTGGTTAATTCTAGTTGGTTTTTATCGCTATTAGATACTTGAAACTTCCTGATTTTTTAAATATAAATATCCTTTTTATATTGGCATTCACACTGTTACTATAATATACAATAACAGAAACACCAATAAAGCTATTAGATTCATTCATTGTTCACTTAATTTGCGCGAAGTTTGGAATCGACTTTAATATTTCAATTCCTAGTTATATTTTGCATGAACGAACCGTCAACGTCCACCTAATTCCGTAGTGGATACAGGAATGTTTGCGACCACGTCAGGGGGGTATTAAGCAGAGTAATGGACCAGTTATTATTAGTTCCCAACCCAAAGCAACAGCACATGTTTAAATCGTAACAGAGACCGATAAATCTCGATGAACAATCCGAAACAACTTCATTAGACGGCATAAGCTACGTTCGCGAACTGAATGATTGAAACCTCTACTTTATATGATGCTCATATTATTGCCACATACGGCTCGGTACGTTAAATTAAAACTTAAAAATATTACTTGCATGGTATGTTCTGTTAAAATTTCGCACATCACACTTGGAAATCATCAGCCTATTTCCACTAATGGGCATAGGGCCCCCTTAAAGAGTTTTTTCCAAGAATACGTCGATACGATACAATACGATAGTAGAGTATTGCGGTCAGCGTGTGTAGTCGTGCCTTCGTAAGCCGCGTCATGGAGCAATCTGCTAGCGATGGCTTTAGCCATCTCTTATAGCACACTAGTTTCCCGGCATAGGTCGGGGGATATATTCTTCCTTCGCCCCGACACGGAACTGTTAAAATTTAACTCTAGAATCATATGAATATAAAATAGGTACATTCGTGTTCAAAGCGCGATAACAATACTAACTTACGTGCCAACTACCAACAAACATCTTGTTACTACATATTACTAAGGCTGTGTATATAATATTAAAACAAGGTTCTTTCTACTGAAACCTTTTGTTAAGTAAGGTAGGATTTCAAGTACATACTGTGTATTCTAACTGGACAACATTCAGATATAGAACAAACTAGTTAATATTATATCTAGTAGTACTAGCAGTACCTATATTAATTTTAGATCTGCGTTTAGACGTCGTACCTGTAATAAATTTGCAAATATCGATATCGATGTTACAATTGTGGAGAACAGGCGAAGGTTTAAATCACATTTATGGGTTAGATGAAGTGTGTCGCGCGACTCGGGTTGCTGACGACTTGCAATTTTATGAATGAATTGCTTGAATGAAACACAATAATAATACGGTCTCGGTTCGAGCCAACGGAAAGCGTACGTGTCTCGTTTGGCATTTAAAAATGCATAATAGGCGTTTGGTTCAGGTGTAAGGCTCGATTCACAGAATGGTGACACTCGCAACAGCACATCGTTCGCTGATCGATATAGTGATATATTATTAAAGGGATGTGCGGTAGATAATTGTATCATAAACTTATAGATAAACGTATAGTATAATGTTTGTACATTGTAACTGATGGTACGATGACGGACT
>DWDV01001567.1:0-12975 GCA_018245615.1 Mimoniades ocyalus | reverse complement strand
CTCATTTCACCAGTTACGTTTACGTCCCACTGTGGAATAGGTGGTGAGCCTATTGCCATACATCGGGCACATATCCAGGACTCTGAGTCACTGTTAGAAAATCTAAGTTAGAAAATTCCCATAATGCCCTACCCGGGATTTGAACCCAGAACCTTACGATCGGTAGTCGCGCTTGCAACCAACACGACCAACGAGGAAGTCATAGATAAAGAGTTTTTATACTTTGATTTATATTTAAAATAAATGAAGTCATGATGATGATGATGATTAAAGGGCAAATGCGCTATATTTCACTTTCAAATTGATATTGAATGTACGATCATGCTACGAGTAAGTGGCCACTACGGCAGCGATATCGGAACTCGATGATAAAATATTGGTTATGTGGGTCATGAAGAGAGCTACTTCAACGGGTAATCGAACCGCCACTTACATGTGAACTGACGTTTTCAGTTTTAACAGAAAGCGTTAATTAATTCTGTCTATAAATCATATTCACTGACGTTCTGTTTATGCTAGAAAACCTATCTATTAAAACACACTAAATAATAGCTTACAAACATGTCGGAATGTTAAATTTACTGTGAACTATGTTTAACTAACTAACTAACTGTAGGTTTGTTTCATAATTGCTTGTATTAATTTATACAATACATTTATTTGCGAGCTTTAGTGAGTGCGTTCTGCTAATTCAATAGCGTAATAAATGTTTGGGTAATATATGTTAGCGTAATAGATATTAGGGTAATATATGTTGTGGGTAATAGAAGTTAGAGTAACAGATAATTGGGTAATACATGTTAGGATAGCGGATAATTGGGTAATACCTGTTAGGGTAACTGATAATAGGGAGACCTGTTACAATTGAGATATTAAATTTACCTGAGCACAGAATCATGAGTGAGGCGATCCATGAACTCTGATCGGCGGTTGTTTGTATAGGTGAGTCCTTTGACAATAGAATAGGCAGCGTGGGCGACGTCCAGCCCACTGTGGTGCCGGCCGCCGCGGTTATCAGCGTTGCTGGAAACACGAGGCATATTAAATTTAACTTGGCGCTGTGGTAAGTGAACCTGACTGTTGAGCCGTGCGCCGTGGATTCGATTTCTACCTAGGACAAATTAAGTGACAAACTAAAGTATTTCTTTTGTGTCTGAATGTGAAAAATGTATCAATTTAAGTTGGTTTTTTATGTATATATGTAATTTATCAGCTATATAGTTGCCATAATAAAAGCTCCCTTTGAGTTTCCTCGTACTTTGGGCCCAGGTGATCGAGTGTGGTCGTGAGCTTTCCCAAGATGCCATTTTACCATCAGATTTCCTTTTATATAAAATAATGACTGGTGGGAGAATCAAAAGTTTTCGAAACCGATGTGTGTGTGTGTGTGCAAGAATAATTCAAATTGGAAGAAACATGTCAGGGTCTGTAGAGGTAAAGATATGTGTCACTCGGCGCTCTTGTGATGATATAATAAACATGATAACGGACTGTCTCATTGTAGTTGCGAGGGCGACTGCCGATCGAGAAGTCCTGAGTTCAAATCCCGGGTCGAGTACTATTTTTTTACTTATTTTTTTACTAGAATTTCTAGTTAAAGTTTCTAGTAGTGGCTCAGAGTCTGGATTTGTGCTCGGTGTATGGCAATAGGCTCACCACCTATTCCACAGATGGACGTAAAGGTAACTGATGAAACGTGGGAGTGTACTGCCCTCTTCTGCTTATCCCTTCGAGAGATTTAAGGCGTGATGTTAGGTTTATAATAATGGTTTCGTGATACTATTACCAAGTAGCTTACATATAATTCTCATTGCACGATCGTTTCCTTATCAGAACGTAACAGAAAGAAATTACGCCCGTATATATTTCACTGTCATGTTGAGTGCAAACATTTAGGTCAATTAAGTTTAATGTGTTACAGTAAAGCATATTTTGTCTTGAGTTTGATACGATAAAGTTACAAAGTTATTTATTGTGGTAAATATTTTATTGCGGTATAAATATTGCTGTAAATATTAATTTTTACACGTAAAATTTTAACGTAAACGTAACTGGTGAAACGTGGGAGTGTTCTACATTCTATTCTATTCTATATTCTTCTGCCTACCTCTTCGGGGATGATAGGCGTGATGTTACGTTTACGTTTATATTTTATAATTTTATTTAACTTTGTTCGTTTTCTCTATGGGTATATTAATTCTGATTAGAGAAAAAAATACTTTAATATTGATTATATTTACCTTTTTTATTACATTATCAGGCTAGGTCTTATGGGATGGACAGAGAGTACCAAGTGCCAAATATCTCTATGCGTACGGACTTGTCGTGCGTCTAATATTCACCGCTATTTTCATACAAGCGTGCCGGTCTCAGAGACTTCTTAGCTTAGTTGTTAGAAGTTACTAATATTGAAATTCTTAAACGCACGTATATAACATCACGCCTATATTATTCGAAAGGGTAGGCAGAGGAGTGTTTACCAATATTCCCATGTTTCGCCTGTTACTTTATACACCTTATGGAATAAGAAGGGGTAAGCTCACAAATCCAGGCGCCTAACTACTACTGGGAATCTCAAGTTAAAGAACCCAATAATGCATTACCCGATCCGAAAGTCGAAACCAGGATCTTTTGTTCAGCTGTCGCGCTTGCAACCGCTAGACTATCGGGGCGGTCAACAAATGTAAATAATACATTTGGTAACTCTTTGAATACCTTGCCATTTTGTGACTACAATGATTATTTTCACAAACCGTACACAATGTTTCAATCGATCTAAAAAATATTTCCAGCACATATTGAAATTGTAATAAATTTGTTGATACGGTTGTCATTGAACGTAAGTAATAGGAATTAGATCATGTGTTCCGAAGTATGTGATAATGCGCGAGTAAAAACTATGTAAAACACAAAGAAAATTCAGTTTTACCTAGTGTATATCTTTCTGTTCAGGAATATTCAGGATAAAACTGTGAAGGCGTCACTGCTGCATGGATTTTTGCAGCGAAACATTAGTTAAAAGTAAAACGTGACATCACGCTTATAATCCTCTAAGAGGTAGATAGAAGAGTGCAGGACATTCCCACAAGTACAATTGGATTTTCTTAACTTAAAATTTCAAGTATT
The DNA here is from genome assembly GCA_018245615.1 of Mimoniades ocyalus. Classification (NCBI taxonomy): domain Eukaryota; kingdom Metazoa; phylum Arthropoda; class Insecta; order Lepidoptera; family Hesperiidae; genus Mimoniades; species Mimoniades ocyalus. The sequence continues at coordinate 9,849 of DWDV01001567.1, read as the reverse complement.
GTAAAATTTCTAACATTTTTAAGTTAAAATTTGTGGTAGTGGCTCACTTACAACCTACTCCATAGAGACGGAAACGTAACTGGTGAAACGTGGGAGTGTGCTTTTAAAAAACTCAGGAAAAGCTTATTAAACATTCAATTGTTTTACTCAGTGCTCTCTGCTTACCACGTAAGAGATGTGGCGTGATGATATAAGAGCAATAGTAACTTTTTATCAGTAAACCTTTCGTGAGTATTCATACTACTTAAATAAATTGCATACTACGTTTTAACAATGAAACTAGTCGAGCATGTGAGTTAATCTGGTACACATATACAATAAAAACTTTTAAGCTATTTCTCTTTAAACGGTTGTAAAAAAACAGTTGCATTATTGATGAAGACAATGCGTGGTTTTGGATTGCATTTTTTTTTCTGACAAAACTTTGTTTTGTATGCGACACTGTCATTGTTGTGGTTTAAAACGCAGTGAGCGGTTTTGTAACTGAGTCAGCAAGCCGTCTAGACGGCCGGCCACTAATGCAAAGCTCGACCTGTTTTATTTTCAACTATATGCTGGGTCACGCTTGATATCCTCTCTTGTTTGCCTGATCTTTTCCCTCATCTAATGCATTTTTCTTGAAAACGTCGCAACGCTTGTTAGAGTTAAATGTATGATTGTGTGTGAGACACGAAGATTATTGTTATAGGAAAACGAGGCGTTGAGATCCAGTAAACATAGTCGACAAATAAAGGAAATGCACTTGTATGCAATTCTATTACATTATCAAAGATTACATTGATCATCCATTGCCACTTTGCCGCCATTTGTCTTTAAATTACTTCATACCAGCAAAGCAATGTATTGCGAATTTTTAGCTTTGTTCATGTGTACGTTTCTAGGAAATATTGTAATTTCTATAATATGAAGATAAGAGGATGCTATACTCATACTTTTATTGAACGCATTGATTTCAATTTTAAAATATCTGCCAGTACTAACGGATAATAGTTTCGAAAAGGTATTTCTAAGCGATAGACTTCAACAGTCACTATATTTATCGGACCTGATGTAATAATCGCCACGTATAATTATTAACATAAAGGATCGCAGAAGAGTATATTGTTTTTTATTAGCTATATCACGCTAGGTTTTTCACAAGGTAAGGAGCGGTAGGATATTTTGTTTTTATATGAAATATTGTAAGTGATAAAATACGATTGCCTTATAACCATATAGTTTTACGGTTTATAGTCTCCCATGCCTTAATTTACTATTGTAACCTTGTTCGTCGAAATACCGATGAAGTGTTGGATGGTATAATTTGGGATTCATTGGCATGACTGCGGCAAAAATGAGCAAAAATGGCCAGTCATACTTGATGACTAAACTTACATCGCATAGCGTATGCCAATTGTACTAAACACCGTTTAAACAACAATGTTTTTTTGTAGTCCAGTGTGAGGTGTAGCGAAATACATAACGATATGTAAGGTTCCATCATACTGCATAAAGGCAGTGTAATCTCGTGACTGATCGTTGATAGAGTTCAATTCTGTTCGAGATTGAATTCAGATGTTTATGGGGAATTCATGACTGTTTAACACCTGGTTGCCTGGATGCGTTTATTATTTTTGACATATAAATACCATATTCCTTTATAGTCATAACAGGTCAGATTAGTGAAATCAGCGTGCGTGTAAGTCAGCGGTGAATGTAGGGCATGCACGTGCGATCTGTAAGGGTCGAGACATCTAGTACTCATTGCTCTCTGTCTACCCCGTAAGGGGATAGGCATGTTAGCTAACATGACAATTTGATGGGTACTTAACATCTAACGGTACTCTTTTCAACCGAAGTTCAAAAAGGAGGAGGTACTCAATTCGTCTGTATTTTTTTCTTATGTTTGTTACTTAATAACTTTGAACTGGGTGAACCAATTTTGATGATTCTTTTTCTAATCGAAAGGTGGTACTTCCCGTTTGGTTCAGTTCTGACAATGGCATCCATGACAAAACCACATAAGTCTTAAATTTGCATAAAGTGTGTACGCGACAAATGGACGAATAACTCAATATCACGTTAACCGATTTCGATGATTCTTTCTTTATTGGATAGGATATACTTCAAGGGTAGTCTGATGAGAGTTTGGTTAGATTTTGATTATAGGATCCATGACAAAGTAACGGAATTCGTCAATTTTTAGGAGCAAATAATCCAGTCTACCCTGGCTAATGGAGAAAACGTGTTGTAGGTACAAATCATAGTGTTTATTAAATACATGGAAATTATTCAAAGCCTTTTTGTCCAACAGAAATAAATGATAATAAGAAACATAATTAGCTCATGATACGAATATAATGTTTGATTATAAAAAAGGAGTTCATGGTCGCTTCATGTTTGTAAATGAAATAGTAAATTCTCGAAAGAATAGCATTTAGAATGTTCTAGAAAACCCGTTAATAGCGAGCGGTCTTGTTTTGCAACGTTTCGCATCCATTGTTGGGTATATTGGCACCTTATTAACAAACAAGATGTCCTTTCAAGAGACGTTTAGTAGATAACCATCGTTTTATTTACATAAAACGTGTATTAAGATTTTAATAAAGTTCGTCTGCTTTATAAACATAAATATGAATGGAATATTGTTACGTAGCTTATTAAACGGAAACAAATAAAAACAATAATAATAGTATCTTGGGACATCTCCACACACGGCCATCTGATCCCAAAGTAAGCGTCAAGAGCTTGTGGCGTGGTAATCAGACAGCTGATAAACTACATGTATGCATATGAATATATACTTAAATAGATATTTTTTTTACACCCAGACACAGAACAAATACTTGTGCTCATCAAAGGAAATATTTATTCTGGGTAGGAATCGAACCCACGACCCCCGGCGCAACAATCAGGTTCACTAACCACTGCACCAACGGGCCATAATACTTTAAAATTATTATTAATATATGGGCTCTTACGGGTAGACGTAGTACTGGGTGACAAATAGTTCTTTTCTTACAGACTTTACTTGCTTCCCCTACGTTAATCATTCACATCACATACACATGCTTTGGTTGATGACTTCTAACCCCTACATCGGTACTATCTGTTCCATGGTCAATATATTATAATTGCATCGTAATAAAATATTGTTGAATGGGGAAAATTAGAAGAACACCAACTACGACTTACTCTTGTCTATTGTTGTAGCGTACAATACAATTATTATCCGTTTAATACATTACAATAAATATGTACTTGTTGTTACATACGGTAAATATATCAATATTTACCGTATGTTATAATAATGCTTCCGTTTACCGATGCGTGGTGATTTAAATGATATTTCCATTTACATTACTTAGTATATACTACGCTACAGACACAAAGTACTTATGATTTATATTTTACATATATGATATACGATAATATGCTATATTTCAATTAACAATTACCGTTATTTACATATGCACGTATCATATCTTTCATGTGTCACGATCAATAAACAATTATGCGGTATATGAAATTCTGGTTCTAGCTAAATAAATTAATATTTTCGGAGATCACCTTCACTATTACAAGTTTATCTAATTCTGAGCTGCAGCCTGTGGTTTGGTCCCCGACGGCTGGTACATTATATACATACATGAAAGTATATAATTACATAGATATTTTATTACGCCCAAATACAGAACAAATAGTTGTGCTCATTACACAAACATAATTTCTGAGCGAGAATCGAACCCAAAATCCCGTCTCAACAGTCAGGTTCTCAACACCACTAGATCAACAGGTCAGTCAAAGCTATGCTGTAAACTGCATGAATAACCCTGTTCTAGAATAAAATAATTATGTCGACATTTGTCACATTATCGCTTGATATTCTACTATGAATGTACCTAATTAAAACACCAATCTAGAAGTATAGACATTACTAATAGAATAATTTAAGCTCATTAGCTGTAGAAGTGGGCACATATACCTGTAAATTGAAAAATTTCGACTGACAGTGCTATTTCTACAGTTGTAATTGAGGTTAATGTGCTAAACTACATTTAGGGAACATTTAGGGAACAGGGTATGGCCTTAATCCTTCTCGTTGTGAAAGGAGATTCCTGTACAACTGTAGAGTAATAAAAGGGCTTATGCTTATGGTTTGAGCTCGATAGCAGCCGTGTAGGAACGGTAGTAGCCATATCTGACTGCTACCTGCCCGCTTGCTGCTCTTTCCGCTTTAAATTTTCCGCTTTTACTTAGGCCTGTACACCATTGTCGACCCGTTTCAGTGATTTTGCACGGACGAAGAAAGTCACGACTTAACGCCATTTATGTCAGACCTCTTTTTTGTGTAAAGGCTTATCATGTTCTAGAGCTTGTCATGGTGATATCATGATGAAATATGTATTCCAATTACTGGTGATTATATTTTCATGGCCTGACTATTGCTGTTTTATTTTCGCGCCGCGTCCTGTGTAGCGAACGCAGGGAGTAATGACAAATAAATTAATGTCTTTATACATGCACGCCGTTTTAAAATATAATTACACCAAAACATTACGGTTGAAATTTATATGTATATGTTTTAAACTTTAACATGTTGCCATTTACTTTCGGTTTTCACTTGCTTAAAATGTATTATACATCAAATAATAATAATAATATATATTTATTATGCTTGTTATTCCTTATCTCGCATTGTTCATTGTGTTGACCATTCAGTGATTTAATGACTCATCGATATATCGATCACTACATTTGTCTCACGAAGACACAAACATTTTAATGCACGCAACTCATAACCTTCCATTTTTTATTGGGTATTACATTACCATATTGTCGACAAAAACAGTCGCATAAAATATACCTTTTCGTATTTGAAACTAAGAGTTATATAATGAAAGTGATACCTACACTAATAGGTATAATGAATTTTTATCTGCATTATAAAATATTGTGGTGATCTTCCAAAAATAACATTTCTAATTAAAAAAAACACCGTGCTCACTGCTTACACCGTAAGGGACTTGCCGTGACTATATATTCAAAGCTTATTGAAATTATCTTATTAATTTTACAGTGATTGCTTTATTATAGCAAACCACATTATCCTAGTTAAAATAGTAAAGGATTATCGTTAATATTATAATAATTGGTTTAATGTACCGTTGTTGCGCATCCTCTCTCAATGAATAAGAGTCAAGGTCACAAGCCATCAAGTTACCAAATAAGGGCGGGCGAATGTTGGATAATACAAGCATGCAAAGACTATAAGTACATATATGTAGTGGAGCGCCGTAAGATTTATAGTATTTTTTTTGCTGTAACTCGTTATTTTTTTGCATAATACGAATAAATTAACATTACAGTTACTATGCAAATATTATTTATTAGTTATAAAATTGAAATATTTGCTAAAAATTTTTTTACCCCTCTCTCATTTTCCAGTAAATTTTTGTTAAAAATTGTTGTAATCAAGATTGGTTATTTTCATTTTTTGAACTTTTTTATTTGAGCTTTTAACAATGCAGTCCAATTTTTTTTTATAAAGATTCATTGACTGGCCCTGGATTCCGAGGTTTAACAGTTTTTACGCCTGACAGCACTCCACTAATGTGTCAAATATTTAAAGGTTCTTAAAATCCGTCCGGTTTCCCAGACACGAAAACAGACACCGGAACGGTGTGTCTGCAATCTCTTTTAATTTCTGTTTTCTTTAAATCCTCTATCTACCTACTTCTGTCTTGAGCGATTTCAATATGTATATATCTGGCGAAATTTATGCCGGCTAGAAGTTCCACTGATCTTTCGATTACGTGAAATCTAAATTTGTAGTAACTAGGTACATTAAGAGTTCGTCAGGTTTTTAAGGATAGCTCTTTGCTATCCGCTTACCCCGCGAGGGAGATGATGTGATATGTAATAAAATTAAATGTGAATAATAAATGAATTAGGTCGCAGTTGCAAATGACCCATCACCTGCCTAGTCTGTGGCGGTCTTAAATACTCGTATTATTGGAAAAAAAAATCAAATTGTAGCTGTTGACATTGGCATATGTCGAAATTGACATGCGTGAGCGTCGACCGGTCGTCGTCGAGTATAAAGGACCCGCATTATTACAAGTAATATGTATAAGCCACTATGGAAATATCTGCACTGCCTTAATGAGGAGCAGCATCGTGTGTCATGATTAAATATTATTCATGATTCGAACGTTTTCATTGCTTCGTATCGACTGTATCGATATACTGGTTATAAAGAAATTTTATTATATCGCTTGCAGCTGTCGAAAGATATAATTATGATAATGTCTTGAGACATGTCCACACTCGGCCATCTGATGTCAAAGTGAGGCTAAGGAAGTCTGATGTTACGGTAACAGACGGCTTATAAACTACATAAATATAAATAACATAGATATTCCACAAACTTTCTTGAGTGAAAACTCTAAGGTGTATGTTGGGTGTTAATGAAAGCAGGTACCAAGGAAGACCCGAACTCAGACAAAGACAAGAATAAGATAAAGAAGTCAGGTAATGGCTGGTGGGGGAGTCGCAAGCCTCAGGATCCGGTATGCGCGTGTGAAAGAGTGATAATGATAATGGTAGAAGTGCATTAGGTCTTAAGGAGAGAGATATTTGAAACTTGGTGCGTAGGGAATCGCACGTGATACTATATTAATAAAACCTAAGATCGAAAGGCCCTAGGTTAAATTTTCTAGTTGAATTTTCTAGTAGTTGCTCGGAGTCTGTTCCGTCTGTGTCCGGTGTATTTCAATGGAACACTTAATTCTTTAAAGTGGTTTAAAATGCTTTTCAATTGCCCCTACGAGGGTCCAGCGGCCCGCTGACCCGTGCAGCGATGAGAAGACCGCATCTAATCAGCTCGGAATGTCTGCTTGGGATTGTTGCGTGTGAGAATGCAACGGACAGTCTACGAAGAGACAGACGTTCCGGCCGTTATTAGTTTTGGTCTTCAAGGTTTACTCGATAGATAGTATTAGGTGAATCAAATTATCTTGACATGTAGGTGGTCATATATGACCATCTGATCCCAAAGTAGACGCGTGTAGTGTTATGGTAACCAAACGGGTGATAAATTCCTAATATATGTGCATATAAATTTATGTTTTTATTGTTTTTCCACCTATGTAGGTGTTATATAGTATAATGGGGAGAATAATAGGTATCTTGTGGTTATAACACAAATTTTTGTTTCGGATAGGAATCAAACCCACTATTCCCGGGTCAACGGTCAGGCTAGCTAACAACTGAACCAACAGGTTAGTACAAATATATAATCATATAATTGAAACGTATGTATAACACTACATTTTAATCGCAATTTCACGGGCTTCCAAATAGTTACAGCAAGTCTTCCTTCTACTATATAGGACTATTATTTAAAGACTGTATTGATTTAAATAATACCTCTTGTTCTCAAAAGAACACAATCAACTTCCTGGTACTGAAGTGTCGTTTGATACTGTGACGTTTCTTTGTATTTTATACAATAGACAAGTTCCGATTGCGGATACCGTAATACAAATTGTAACGGGTCGTTTTTTTTTGTTCGAGCCAATGCTTGTTAGACGACTTAGATTTCGCTATTATTAATGCCATACTATTGCACGGCTCAATAAATATTATTATTCCTATTTCATTGTCACGACTGCTGACTCCCGGTGTAGGCAGATAACATTGAGTGCTAAATATTTCCATTGTCATGGATTTGGGGTGCTTCTATTAATACAGACAATGTTATAATCCAATTTTAGTTCTCGACATATGTAGATATAGGTTTTAAATCTAGGTTGCTTATTATCATTTGAAAAATCCTATCAATTTAAAATTCCTATACAAACATGCGCTACTAGGAAAACGTGCGTTAGTTTCAATAAGGGTATATCCACACCAAAATCGCGTCTAAGTCCTTTCATTTTAAGGTCAAACGGTCATGAAATTCATGAAAAACAATCGGTGTGATTACATAGGGTTACATTACATGTGGTCCTGGCTTGATCTCCCCTTAACCCTCCTTATCGGGTAGCGATAAGTCGACGCTGCGGGATTTTTTTTTATTCCTCTGCATAGTTATAGTTCCAATTCCCATGGTACAAATGTAACCAACGGCGGTGGTAGCCTAGCGGTTTGATTGCTAGCATCCTCATTCCAGAGCTCAGTCAGAGTTAATTGTTAAAAGATGTCCATGTTTTTGACATTGAATGATATTTTTACACAAGCAGACACAGAACAAATACGTTGCGGATCGAATCTACTTACGTCCTGCGGCTGAGCAATCTGGCTTACTAACAGCTCGACCAGGCCAGATTATAACTATATTTTATAAGATGACTATATAAATTTAGGCGATCAAACATTTCGCAGGCAGTTCATATCAAGTTTTAAATGTACAATGTTTTTTTAAAAGGACGCACCTTTATTTAGGTCAAATGGTACATTTATCATAGAACATTACACTTTCACAAGATAATCGCCAAGTAAATAAGGCCACATTTAATACCATCAATGTCACTTTACACGCAAAAAAAAACCCTAAATATGAGATCATTTTACATTTCGAGGCTACAAGGATAAGTTACAATCAAGTGGGTCATGTCAATTTCTGCTACTATAAACTTGGTTATCAACTGCGGAGGGGTACTGCAATGTATCGACAAATCGTAACATGTTTCCAACTACTCGTATGTGTGTGATAAGATGGGCCAGTCGTTAGTGAATCTGATGCTGATCCGGTGGTAATAGGTCCGATTCCCACTCAGGATACATTTTTGCATTATGAGCATAGACTATTTGATCTGTTTCTGTGTGTGTGAAAAGAATTATATATGAAAAAAATAGTATATACATTTATACATATGTACGAAGTTTATCAGACGTTTGGTTTCCGCAACACACGTTTTCTTTGTCAGCTTTGTGATTAGATGGCCATTGTGGAGTTGTTCCAAGATATTTATTATCATTATTATTGAAGTGAAACTACTTTGATGGCGGCGTTAAGCATTTTCAAGTGCAGCAAAAATTTAAGTTCGCGCGAGGAGTAGTTTGAAACGTCGTAAGCGCCCTTTCGAATAATTCGTTCATTTTTCTCTTATGTGATGATTAATTTCCATTTTTTATTTACTTTTTGCACTATTACTATGTCGCACCATACATTTTTCAATGGTATAAACTAGTTAAATTTAGTAAAATGAAAATAACACTTAAGAGAAGAGAGACAAGGTTGAGGCAGACATATGCTCTATAACACGAGTTGGTTCTTATTGTGCGGGCATTAAACAATCGTCAACCATCTCGTACCGCGTATTTCAGCGCTGCAATAGGTACCTATTGATCTAAAGAAAGAAAATCGCGTAACTCCAAGCGTCTGTAGCAAATTTCTTTCCTTACATTAATTAAATCTTTGGAATTAACTGCGAGTATAATGTACTTCGTTGGAATATAGTAACAGAAATCACGTCATCTATATGTAATCAGCAAGAATTTTCACTTCTATCGCGCGTGGTCTTTACGCGCTATTTTTATAAATCATTATTATTATAAGTTGACTTCTTACGTAACAAGTACAAGCGTGGTTCTCGTTTGGATTCGCAAAATATTCTAAGTTTTTTTCTCTACTCGTTTGAATTAACCAGATTTGTCGAGCAAAATTGAATATTGGTCTATCTGATCAGCTTTTCATACTGACCAAAAAATAACCCCTTTATCAGGACTTCTTGGTTAATTTACAGTTAAAAGAACGGAAATTAATAAGGTTTATTGTCATTCACGTTTCTATTCCAAAAACCGGTCATATTCAATGGTACTTTATCTGTATTTCTTTATCTGCATTTCTACATTGAAAATAAT
>DWDV01001566.1:0-12977 GCA_018245615.1 Mimoniades ocyalus | reverse complement strand
GTAACTGGTGAAACGTGGGAGTGTTCTACATTCCTCTGCCTACCTCTTCGAGGATGACAGGCGTGATGTTACGTTTTTAATATTAGTTTTATTGTTTTCACTGTAAAAGTTTTACACCTAGAGTTTACCCAACGATATTAAAAAATCCATAATATATTTTGACTTTTCTTGCTTTAATGTCGCATATAGTATTGATAAATACGAATATATTCCAGAACCCAAGCAGAAGTTCTAATTATGAATATATGTTTAGATAATGAAACTCGTATTTTCGAGGTATTCTAGCTAGGGAGCAGGGGAGGCGGCGGCGCGGCGGCGCGGCGGTGCTTACTTGAGCTGCTGCTTGAGGTCCTTGATGAGCTGGTCCTGCTCCTGCAGCTTGGCGCGGCCGTGCTCCTTGGCGCGCGCGTCGGCCGCGCCCGGCGCCGCGCCCGCGCCGTCCTCGCCCTGCGCGCGCCACACAAATACAACTGCTGAATCCGGCTACTAGTTCCCGACACGCTCTGCGCTCGGCGCCGTGACATAAGTAATTCACCCATTCCTCAGAGAAGATAAGCAATGTATGTTTTAAAGAATTATGATGAATGATTAAAATCTCAAACTTTTCATGTGACTATTATAAAATCTTCAAAGGACCCCTTATGCTCTCTTTTTATGGGCAAAATACTTATGCATGGTTGTTGGTTGACATGTCATATTTATCTTACGGGATAAACAGTTCTGCATATTATATACCATCATTAATTTTGAGTATCACTGTGAAATTTACCTAACATACAACTGTCATTATCATGGATAAATTAAAAAAGCAGCTATTGTTAGATAGAACAAAATATATGTTTAAATAGATGAAACAAAATTAAAATTTAACACAATAAAATTACACTATTTTTTACTATCACGAAAATTAAAATATTAAACTGTAATATTAAAATACACATTGTTGCATTGTACATATTACACATTCAAATCAATGAAAGCTGTGAAAAACCGATCAATATATAAAATTATGATTATATCAAAATAAAGTAAAACTCACATCAATTTCCATTTCCTCTTTCTTGACAATGAGAGGCTTCTCATCTGCCCCATCAGTCACTCGTGCTGCAGCTTCCTCAGTCTCCTTTCGTAACTGAAACATACAAGATTTACTTGAGTCTAGTACTAAAATTTATTTGATCATTTAAAGAACATATTATTCTTGTACCTAACACGACAAAAAAAACATGACATCATGCCTGTAATGCCTGGAAGTAGGCAAAGGAGTGTACTACACTCCCACATTTCACCAGTTACATTAAAACAGTGAGCCTATTGCCGTACACCTGGCACAAAACAACACTCAGGAGTCACTACAAGAAGTTTTAACTATAAATCTAAGTTACAAAATGTATTAGTGCCCGACCTTGGCTTGGAACTCAGGGTCACTCGATCAGTAGTCGCGCTTGCAACCAGTTGACCATTGAGGCAGACATAAGAAACATTTATTTGCTAAATATATTGTTTCAATGATCCACATACCTTATTCAACTCCTGACTAGTATCTTTGTATTTCCTCTTATACCTATGCACTTCACCCTTCAACTGCTGATTGTGATTTTGCAATGATGTGATTAAATGCCTCATCTCCCTATTGATAGGTCCCGTCTGCTCATTCGCAGCCAAGTTCTGCTCAAACTCTATCCTTAACATCTCATACTCTTTTCTTAATTGACCTAGTACATCCTCTAATTGAATCATCTCCGCTCTAAGCGCTTTTTGTCTAGCTAGTTCTTCACTCTGGAATAAAATAAATGAAAACATAGCATTATGCAATATATCACAATTTCTGATACATTTTGGACATTAATATTATAGTTAACATATCTGATCTAAATCAGGCAAAAATTACTGCTTGGACGTGTGTGAAATTTTTAAGAACTGATAACTCAGAGTTAGAAAGAGTGACATGGATTAGTTTTTATTTTAAAAAAATACACTTTCGTATAAAGATTTAATCATGAGAGCCAAATTAAGATGTCTGTAGTTCTTTTGTAGAATGAGTGTTCTTATTCCAAATTACCCGTAAAAAGTCGTTCGATGTAACTAGTATTAATATACTGTGAAAAAAAAAAACTGCATCAATCCGCACTGGAACAATATTTTGGAGTATTCCCAGACGTCTAAAAATTATAAAAGGAACCATTGTGGAACGGTAGGATGTAGAAAGGGATAGCAATAAGGTAAAATATAATTGACTACATGTCCTGCGATACTGCGATTAATTTAAAATAATGTTTGTATTCGTCATACTAATAATGCAGAACTAACGAGAACAATGAAACAAATATGTCAAATATCACATACAATATTTACATGGATGTTGTTGTCTAATATCCATGAATATATAAAATACAAAATAAATCTGTTTACCTCCATCATTTCAATCTGCCGCATATGAAGGTTTTTAGCGTTTTGAAGCTGCAAGCGGGTCTCGTCGAGCGCCGTCTTCATCTGCATAGATTCATTGTACAGCACTGAAAACTGGCTCTGGAGGCATTTGTACTCTGTTGTCTCCACTATCACCGACTCGGGCAGTTGTCGAATCTAAAACGATTACATATGGTCTTATATGAAATTCTGTAGACAATAAGTTAGACGTAAAACCTAACATCGAATAAGGTAGACGTAAAACCTAACATCACGCCTGTAATCCCCGAAGAGGTAGACAGAGGAATGTAGAACACTCCCACGATACACCAGTTACGTTTACGTTCCACTATGGAATAGGTGATGAGCCTATTGCCATACACCGGGCACATTTCCAGACCCGAGCCACTACTAGAAAATCTAAATTAGAAAAATCCGACCCGGGATTTGAAACCAAGACCTCACGATCAGCAGTCGCGCATGCAACCAACACGACCAACGAGGCAGTCAATAAGTTTCTAAATGAAACACATCCTTCGTGCGATAACCTAAATGACTCGCTGAATCTTTTATACCCTATTTTAGGAATCAAAGGGTTGATCAAGACAAACATTTTATGCAACCTGTGTTCTTAGCCAGAATCTTGGTACATGCCATATAGCGATGTCAGCGCCGGGTCACCTCTTCGACACCCTGTATCCCTGCATAACATCAGGGAATGTATCCTTACTCGGTCCAGACACAGACAACCAATCAAGTTTTACATATTAACTGTTAAACAGAAACATTGCTGCTCAAAAAGAGTCCATCCACTTATCCTATTCTGCCAACTATATATTCTCCAGCTGTATTAACAACCACTGATTAATTTATTAAACAAAAAGAACACTTACATCCATTTTTAGTTTCTCGAGTTCCTTCAATGTGTCTCTGTGTTGCCGATGCAACCGATCTAACTCAGCAAGCCTGTTATTGGCCAGTTCTCTTTGTTCTTCTAATTCTGCAGCAATATCCTCAAGCTTGGCGTTGGCCACGGCAGAATGGGCTGATGGCGCACACGCTGTGGTTGTTGTGGTCGTGCCGGACTGGTGATAGCTCTTCAGTTTTTCTATGGCTTCAGCTAAATGATTTTCTAGTTTGTCATTGCGAGACCGCACCTACATAGGATGTAAAACAGTGCATAATATAGATATTACCACAAGCACAAAGTGTCATAATCTTATATTTACCAAGGCCAAGTATAATATCACAAGTACTTATTTCATTAATTCAGTTTATGCTAAGAAATTCTTCTTAATTTGCTGCTATGAAGTCATGATTGTAAGGCATTATAGCTTTAACAACATTTTACAATCCAGTTTTGTGTTTAATCCTAATTTGATTAATGTCTAATAAAGATCTATGTTATGCAGACTTCCACCGACCAGGTCCAGAGCATCATAAAACGAACGTGCAGAGAGAGTTGTCAGTATTCATTACTCAGTACCTTCATAAGCTCGTACTGCAGGTCATCTATTTGATTCTTGAGCTCGGCGTTCTCAGTGTCGCGGCTGTTGACCGCGTCCTGCAGCTGCGCCACGCGCAGCGTCATGGCATGGTGGTTCTCGTGCAGCGTCGTGCACAGCGCCTGTAGCCGGCGGTTCTCAGCCGTGACCTCTTCATTGGTCGCTCGCACTACGTCATCCATTGATGGAGCCGGTGTACCCTCTGAAATTGTCATGGACACTTATTGTGACATTGATAAGTTTACGTGTAATTATAGAAATTTGGATAACTATATTTTATTATGAAATGATTCAGATAATGAAATGAACACTCACATGAAACTTATAATTGATGTAATTATTAGTTCCATCTTTAAAGAACGTAAAATTCTTGTACTGAATTTAATATCTTTGGTAACAATGAAAACATTTCAACAATACAAAATGACAGCATTACCTTCACTTTCTCCTTTTATAGCCTTCCATATTTTATCATTTCTCTGTTGTAACCGATCAAATGTCTGCAAGACTTTAGCTACTGCTCGTTTGCTGACCTGCACCCTGTTCGCTAACTGAGCATCCAACTCTTCCTTGTCCCATGTTGATAGTTGCATTAAGAATGATGTTGTAGCTTCATTTTCATCTGCAAATGACAATAAACATACTTATGCAAAACAAATTATACTTTTATACCAATTATAATTGAAGATATCATTCAGTAAAAACATTGCGAACAAAACTAGATCTCATTGCACAGCCATAAGTTATCAAGTGTACTATGGATGACTGCTATAGTCCAGACTGTAATCCCAGTCTGTAGTATGTAGAGGCATAGCTTATAGCCTACATGCCTTGACTAAAGGTCCCACAACATTTGTCTAGCGCAGAGAGTGTACACAGTGGTACTGCGAATCTATTCATCTAGCAATCTCCATTTCAATCTTTCTCAAAACTAGATAATGCTCTTTATATTGGCCCAATGACTTTAACAGTTCTATTTACAATCACAATAACACTACAAATCCTTTTCCATTATGGACTTACACCCCGAACTTGTGTAGGTATGTAATCTGAAGTCCTATAAAATATGACCAATCTTGTTCAATTTACCTATCCACATAAAACATGCTCCATGTTTTAAACTATGTATATTCAGTATGTTTGTACTGTCATACCCCACAAATTGTAAAATCTTTGTAGAAGTACTAACTAAACGTAATTGTACAAACATTTCTTAAAGTTTACCAAACTCTTCAAAGTTCACAATCTGTTCCAATTGTCATTTAGTCCCATTCAATACAATGCTCATTATACATGATACAACAAATTAACTTAAATGTTATTTAAGAATGTTTCATGCTATTTATAATGTGTTTCATTTCTGAGTTATAATATACATTACATTTTATTTTAGAAAACATATACTCACTTTTATTCTCTGATTCATCCGCTGTTTCAGCATCGAAACGCTGCAATAACACTCTAATGTCCTCATTTAGTAAATTCCAATATCTATTTACAACACACAATACAGCATCATCCTGTGTCTGTCTTTTCTCTAGCTGTTCTATCCTGGCGCGTAGTTCAGCTTCACATCTATGACGTTGTTCTATCCTCTGGAACAAAATACTGTTTTTAATCCTGGTTAAATAATAACCTATTCAACTTGGATCTATATGTAACACTTATTTAAATTAACTAACTCTGTCTTATATTTCTTAAACAATTATCATTCTGCCACATATTATTTAACAATATTGTTACTTAGATTAAAGGTTTATTTCTTGGTTATATCATATAGGATTTTACCACACAGATTTGATGTCCAAAAGTGTATGATTTGGTATATGACCATTATTCCAAGATATTATGGAAGTCTGTTTATAAACATAACAACACAAACAGTTCCAGTAGGCACATTAGTGTTGGAAGTTATTTATTTAACTGAATAATCATTACATGGGTATAATAAACTAAAATGAAAAATGATACTCTCGTAACAAAAGGAACCAGCGAAATCACCTTCTATTGGCATCTTTGCTGTGCTTATTTGATATTCATATAGACAGCATATGTGAATAGTGATTGGCCTACATACACATAGTATCACAGCATTGAATACAGAGTTAACAAGACACTAATCTGAAATGGAAAGTCTTTTTTAACAGTATTACTCCCCGTAACATTACAGGATACATTTACACCTCATATTGTGTACGTGCTAGTGTCAATTATCCTCATGTTTCATACATATAAGACAACTGTACATATTTCCTATTCAAATGCCAATAAATATAACCATTTAATAATCAATTTATTCTGAAATTATCTATTGGAACATTAAATGTAATCAGAGACATTAAGCATCAAATATTCTGTATATAACATCAACAAGAATAAAGTTACTAGAGACTAGAATTTAGTTCAAGGATGCTTTTCAATTTGATATTCATTATGCTATTTTATTGTTTAATGTAAAAGCTAGCACATTACTACATGTATAACTCGTATTTTTTCTTCATTATAACAATTTCTAGTGAAATTTCAACGATTTTCAGTTAACTGTAGCAAAAAAACAAACTAACCTATATTTATAGTGTTTTGACTGTGTTTATACAACCAAGAAAGGTTATTGTGCAACAATTCTATTAAAAACCATTAAATGGCAAAAAAAATTGTTAAGTAACAGTGAAACATGTTGCAAATAATTAAAGTTTACAACAATTAAACGTGAAAACATAATTTGTTGCTAGAAACGCTACTAGCATTTTCTTATTGAACACCAGCTGATTGTGACATTTAATGTATTCATTCGGTATTAAGCGCCTTTGGAAATAGTTTTTGAACCATTTCTACTGGAGAAATACTATTACCTGAGCTAGTTTTTTATTTTGAAACTGTAAGACTTTGATATCCATTTCTTCAAGGGTGGATACAGGCCCAATTAGGTGGGGTTCGAAATGAACTTTTTTGATCGGCGGTTGTCCACTGCCATTGCCCCCATCTTCCGCTGCACGTTTCGACATTTTCTCCTGAAATTATTGCTAAATGCTTTAGTTTTTATAACAAAAACTTTCAGTTATTATTGATTAGTATAACCCTTACAAATATAAAATGATATTACAGTACCGAGCATTAGGCATTCAAGGGATACTTTTTAATTTAGCCGGGTTGCATACGTACCTGCTTGTCAATATTGACAATTCTCAATTTATCTTTTACAATGATTATTTAGCAATATGTGCTAAGGGAAATACTCTACATATATTATTTTGTAACATTTTCAAAAGAAAGGTCCTTATTAAGCTATAAAGTAATTATAAAACCGTTATATACGAATAGTAATACCGATACCACCTCAGCCGACCCTGGTCCACAGAGTGTTTAAAATTCAGTCAGTGTCATTTTGTGACATGAAGACGGGGACTGTAAGCTTTCTGTTAAAAGTGACATCTAACGGTGCCTTCGAATGAAACATATTTGGTTATACTGTTCTATTAGTCTTTACAGAATCATTATACTCATAGATTATACATCGTTATATATTTATAACACTTGGTTTTGATCATTTAATTAAATAACCCACTTGAACATTCCCAGTACCTAAAGAAAATTCTGTTATTACTATTTACTACATTTCATCGTCATTTTATACTTTTTCTGTATTTTTTTTCTTTCATAAAGATTTAGATACCAGTTAGTTAGTATCTATTATTGAAAAGTAATTCATGCAATTTCTTGTAATAATAAATTCTAAACTAAAATGATTATTGTGAAGTTAGCAGATTTTTGTCAATGCCAATAAAAAATTAACAGGTGGCAAAAAACTTTGCAATACTTTTCAGGGGAGTCGTGTCCAACCGTGAACTGATAGGCTGATGTTGATAATAAAACAATATGCGTGGAGCCCACGTACATACGATGAAAACGAAACTACCTTTGTGTTTATATGGATATGGAGATTTTTATGAACTTTATTTCTATGAAATATGTTATCGTTACCATGGAACGGTGATTTCATTAATGTAATAAAACAAATTTGCCCCAGACGCCTAAAACCACGACGACGATTTTCTTTGCTTGGATGGATAGCTATGCATGTACTGAAATTCGCGGTGCAAGAAGGCCGACGATTATTTAATACATCCTCAATCGGAATTGACGCGTCTTTTATTAACAGCTTTGTCTCTTTGTTCTTAAGTTTTATTTGATCTTTACGCAATTTACCAGAAGAGACCGTTGATCAGTACGATACAATAGGATGAACTAAGAAACAAAATCATCATCATTTGTGTAATAGTCCATTGAAATGTTACATTTTTAGGCCTTAGCGTGCGTTTTTCAGAGGACGCAATTTTATTTGTTTGATATGTTTGGGGGGGTTTAGTATAAGCTTAAGTTCAAGTTTGTGAGGTCGCCACGCTTGTCTTCCGGCCGCCATCGTGGAAAAAGGGGTGGAGAAGGTTTTCGCACTGTATCTCGTAAACAAGCGCAACCCTACAGACAATTTTATAAGACATTATTTATAGCAAATTAAATTGTCTACAACTTTATTTCTACTACTTTTTATCGTATAATGGAAAATAAAAAAGGTATAAACAATTTTTTTTTAAACATATTTTCTTTTGAGCGTTATAACTTTGTTTTGGGCATTATACAATAACATGACATCACACCAATCTTACAGGGCAGTGGTTCCCAAAATTGTCAGGACTACGACCCATCTAATATAAGATTACCAACTCAGGACACACCTCCAGGAAATTTAACCGTTATCAATAAAGGTCTTTTCAAAAAGCAGTTTTAATAAAAAAAATATTACTTAAATCATTACACATAAAAAGTTATTTCAATGGAAGGGTGAAATTGTGTCCTGTGTTTCGCTATTACAGTTTTGACATAAATTTTAACTTGAGTTACTTTGAATCACAGTGAGTTTGACAAGTCCAATTTATTTCGGTATTTAGTTTTAATTTTCACAATATTAGGAAATCCGACCTGGCCAAAAGTATGTGGTACTAAAAGGGAGGAGGACTTTCATGGCGTCATCAAACAGGCATGGATAGTTACCAGCAAGCGAGAGCCAGAATTTCGTTAATTGTTTACGAGTGGGTCGCGAGCAAACCCATAGTTTGGAAAGCCCTGTTATAGAGGGTTTTTTAACGAATAATTTCCACAACAAATTTTTCATGCGACATTTTCACTTACAGTAGGTGGGCAAATTATAAGGGACACACATTTTTTTGTATTTTGAACTCCATTATTTTTTGTATATTGTATTTATTCTTATATATACATGTAACGTATTTTATATGAAACTGTGTATATTTGAGAAACTAAAAAAATAACTAGATAATAAAAAAAATATTTATTTATCTTAAAAAAAGGATATCCATGAGACAAAAACTTTACTCATATTTTAAGTAATACCACTTTTTTAAGTTAAATAATGTTTTTTTTTACCTATACCCAGCATTGGGTTGAAGAAGAAGAAGTATGTTTTTTTACTCTATCTATGGTAGCCTTGTGTACGCAGGTGCTAACAGCCAACAATTTAAAAATATATACATGGTGATAATAATTGAATATTGTGTATCTGTTAACAAAATAACGGCCACTTATTTCGAAATAAGAATGGTGTTTTTTTTTAGCATTTTATATTGACCGTATATTTTTTTTTAATTAATCATACATTCCTACCATTCATCCTTGTTTACGAACCCATCAACCATGAGGTGACGAAGTCATAGTGCTATTAATAAGCACATAAATTATATAAAAGATCACATAAACAATTCCGGTCGGAGTGGCGTCGATAAATAATCGGAGAACTATATCTGACAGCGGACTTGTCATGGGTGACGGATAAATAGGTTTAAACTTGTTATTTTTTATCATGTAATATTTTCTTTTATGATTTTCAATAGAAGATCTGTATGTCGCGGGTTGAAAGCGTGTTGCCCTCATACATCTCTATTGTCATTTATTATACATTCATACATATCTTCACCCCAGGTCCCTTGCGGGGTAGGCAGAAAGCAGAGTCATTTATTATAATCATGTTAAGTTCTAATTGTATAATCGATACATATAATCAAAATGAATATTTTATAAACTTCTTAATAACAATAATTTATCAACAGTTTTTTACGTAATATATAAGTACCGGAAATAATCTAAATCAAATGCATAATCTCAATCAAATGCATAATTTTATATATTACAATAAACCTTGGAAAATACGTGAAAATACATAAATAAAATAAAATAAATAAAACCTAGACTATTTCATCAGCTCATGATAGATCTATATTTAAGTTGATCTTGGAGCATTCTTAAAAACACCCTGTATTTTTTATCATGGAATGCTTTAACATTTATGTGTGGTTTAATAACGTCTGCAGTACCTCCCATAATTTTAATAGCAGCATCCACACTGTTGAAGTGTTTAGCAGCACAAGCACCTAGAATTGCAGAGCCAAGTAGTACAGACTCACTTTCATGTGGCTTTAAGATTGGCAGGCCAACAACATCAGCTTGTATCTGTACAAATAGAGGATCTTTTGTGATACCACCACAGATAAGTATAGACTTAAAGGGCTCATAGCCAGCCAGCACCAATGAGTCCATAATGTGCCTGGTGCCATACTGAAAATATAAAGGTTATGTTAAAAAAAAAAGTGTAACATTACAGCTGTAATCCACCAAGAGATAGGCAGAGGCTTGTAGTACACTCCATGTTTCACTAGTTATGTTTACATCTCATTATGGAATAAGTGGTGAGCCTATCGCAATAAACTGAGCACATACGCAGGATCCGAGCCACTACTAGAAAATCTAAGTTAGAAAAAACTAAAGTGCTTAACCTGGTAATCGAATCGAGGACCTATTGATTAGCAGTCACACTTGCAACCAAATCAATCAACAGTGCAGTCAATAAAATGAATTAGATCAGTTTTATTTCATTTCAATGTGTAATTTTAAATGCAGGAAAAACTGGCCACAGCAATACAATTACTGCTTTATGATGCTAGCCCTCAATATACACACAGTTATGTTAAAATAGGAAATATTAAAACCTTACCGACAATGCCTGCATTGTAGCCAAGTACAATAAGGCTAAATTCTGTTCACTGCTGTCTATGGACAATCCTATAATCATGCCTCTCATAGACACATCTGCTAGAGGAGATCGATTACCATGGAAGTCTGGCCAGACATGCAAATCTTTAGTCAAAAGGCTGATATCACAAACATTTTGAGCATGTGCCATTTTTAACAATAAGTCCTTCAAATAATTGCGAACACTGAAAAATAAATATTTAAAGTATATCTGTTTAAAGTTTTAAATAAATACTAGTGTAATAATGTACTTACTTTCCAGCATTAAATTTCTTCAAAAGTTCAATACCAGCTGCATGGCTTGATATGATATAATCTAATAGCATTCCTGAAGCACTTTGCCCAGCTTCGTTTAACCACATACCAGGTACCATAGCACTAAAATATGGTCCCCATACACCCTTCACTGAAATGGGCAATTTGTTCACTGCCATATGGCAAGTAGATGTACCACATATCATACTAAGGCGACTTGACACTTCCTTGTCAATACCTTCACCATCTGTGCCAATCATACCAAGCCCTCCAGCATGGGCGTCAATAATAGATGTGGCTACAGGAGTACCAGGATCCAACCCAAGCACTTTAGCTACTTCAGTGTCAAGTCCACCACAATATTCTCCTGGCATGAGAACCTTGTTTCCAATTTTCTGAAAGTTGTCTTCAGCCAAATCATCTAAGCTGATTTGTTGTAAAAAGTCCAAATTCCAGCCTTGCTCTCCTAAAATAGTGCATTCATAATTCCATTTACAAACGAGTGAACATAAAGATCGGCTCATTGACCCAGTAGCTTTCCATGTCAGAAAATCAGGGAGATCAAAGAAGTAGCCATATTTGGACCATTTGTTTGGTAGATGTTTCTTTAACCACAGAAGTTTGGGCATTTCCATTTCTAAACTTACTTTTCCACCCACATATTTGAGGATATCATGGTTAGTTTTATTGATGAAATCAGCTTCTGCTTGTGCTCTATGATCCATCCACATAATTATGTTTTGCTCATTGTTGCTTGAACTGCTTATAGATGCAGGGTTTTTATTCTTATCAAGAGCCACCAAAGAACAAGTGGCGTCAAAACCAATGCCTTTCACACGATCAGGATTAACATGTTCAACAATACTCTGAAAAGAAATAATTTATTTTTTAAATTGCATAACTTATTAGCATTCAATAATTTCATTATTTTTGAATTATATAAGGAAATAATAATTAAATTTAATAAACATGCCTTGATAACAAATTCACAGCAACTCCACACATCGTCAGAAGACTGCTCGTAAAAGCCCACTTTAGGTGTCCAAGTTTTCAGCTCCCTTACAGCAGTCTTTTTTACATGTCCCGTTTGGTCTACTAAGGCAGCACGCACACTGCCTGACCCCACATCTACACCAATAAAGAATGATGTATCCATGACTGGTTAGCTGCTGAAAAACAATGGCAATTTTCTACCAATCTCCTCATTACAAAACACGTAGCGAAGTTATATGTACACTGGAATGAAGGGACAGCAAGCAAATAATGGAAAATTTATCAGAATGGTCACTTCTGAACTTTGTCTGTTATGTTAGGAGTGAAGTTCGATTGGGCAATAGGCCTTGCAGTATGAGAATTAAGAGGCAAAGTAATATAAACTTTGATTGCAGTTCCATTGCATTAAGAAATATCGAAAATAAAATTATACCGAGGTTTCAACATTTGATCAAAGATAACATTAAGTATGAATATCGTCGCAAGGATAGTCAACTATAGCAGTGAAGCAATAGCGCGATAGTTGAGAAACAAAAGTGAATAATTCCTATATCATGTCTATGTCGAAGTTTAAAAAAAACTCAATCTATGTTCTACCCGAGTGTTGTTCATAAAAAATATAACAATTTCACTTACTCAATATGAGTTATAACAAAAGAGCGATTAATGAAAGCTTGTAACAGTAATCTTTAGCGGCAAACAACTTCAAACAAG
>DWDV01001565.1:0-12977 GCA_018245615.1 Mimoniades ocyalus | reverse complement strand
GAAGAGGAGTCTCCCCTACTACAGGTTATAAAAACTTACCAGGGGAGTACTCACAACTATGTTAAAACTGTAAATTTGGTGAAAATAAAGCATTTTTGATTATTTTTTTTGACCATATAATATAGACAGTGAAAATATGTTGTTTAAATGGATGGCGTTGTTTATTTTATAAGTATGTGGATGGTTATATTCTAAATGTTCTTGTTAATTGTTATCAGTACGTGGGCGCTGATTCCGTTGTTCCGTACGTTGATTCCGCGCGATATAATGATATTACGCGAATATTGATACCGCGCGCTTTACGTAATAATGTAAACGGAACAGGTATACGGCATATTATATTTTCATAACGAATTCAAGTAGCTCTCAGTTTGACTAAAGCGATGGGCAGCATATACCAGCACATCTGAAACTCATGACACTCTGCCTGTCGCTACTTCAGCTTACAGAAGTTATGTGTGACATTGATACCCGTCCGAATTTCTTCATTCATTTCTTCATTCACCTTCAGACTGAACCTTGAAGTTTCGACAAAGTTTACCCAAGTAATTAGACATCCTGTTTAATAATAATGCACTCGTTATAATAATAATTCTGTTACGAGAAACTTCTTACAAAATTATATACAAAGTGCATTATAAATTAAATTTGTATTTTAATATTAAACATCGTGAACAGACGTTTCGATAAGCAGATTCGTGCAGGATTACCGATTAGTTGCTTGCGTACTCCTACGTATAATCTAGTGAGAGTTTAATCTCAAAGGAAACTCTGTCCTGTTTACATAAGCTTCAAGATTATATCGATTGCAAATTCCATTAAATGTGATACCTAGCTAACATTGCTGCTTCGCAAATACGTCACGACTTAAATTGTCATTAGTAATTTAATGTTGAACGTAGAAATATTTTTTACTTGACTTCGATTTGTATCGAAGTGTTTTAGAATTTGATCTACAAAGCGCTGTCCGTAATATTAACTAAATCTAAATTATGTTATACATATACAAAAGTTATTCTAAATTTAATCTAAAAATCCAGGAATATAAGAGATATCAACTTTTTTTACGTAAAATCACTTATGTCAATGACATTATACTTGATTAATTGTACCTCCCACATACATACTGATGAAGTGAATGAGAATAACTTGAAGTATTCTTGAACCAAACTACAGCGATCAGTATATAAACTCAGTATATAACAGACAACTTGCGGAAACGAGTCGCTAAGTAAAAAGTTGCAAAACGTTCCCGAGACAAACGTGGAAATTTGCGAAAAATTCCTTACAAAGTGGAACTCTTTAACATTAACAAAAGATAACTTAGTTTTTAAGCTCCACATTTCTTAGCAGTTCCTTTAGTACCTACAGTTTCCAACTCATTAAGTAATTCTTAAACACTTTAACATCAAAAGTTAAGTTGCTTTACTGGCGCAGTCACTGATTTTGTATTAAATAGTCCTTGTTATATTATCTATACATTTCTTTATTGACACAATTACCTTCTTGTTCGCTATGTACTACATATAATATAAACCTATTTCTGATCTCGTGGGATAATCCCGAAATCCTTTCTCGCCGAATCTTGATCTACTAAAGCTACTTATGTTCTAAGTAGATGGACATGATTATACATTACTTGTTTATGATTTACATAGATCTGTCAGTCATATATACATTTGTATGCTTTTATGTTTATAGAAATTTGAAACATATTCTTGTATGAGTTTAAGAGCGTGGAAACACGTACATATATCTATTTTGTATTTGCTCATGTGGTTATCTGGTTATATGGTGTAAATAACTAATCCTACTTGTAACGTTTAACATTATTAAAAGGTATTAAAATAAATAACGAAAGAGTCAGCAGTATCAAGTATAATATTATCGACACAAAGACGAATTTATTGCGTAGAGTCGATTTCAAATTATTGTTTTAACAAGACTGAAGAGAGTTTTAATGTTATAAAGTAATAATATTGAATTTCTTTGACATAACTAAAACTCAACATAGTTGTGTGGTTTAGATCGGAATCTTGGCCGAATAATTACTGCTACAGAGTTTAAAGATTTGAGAATGTGGAACTCAAGTAGAAATATAACTTACATCGACGTGTTAGTAATAACAAACTTTTACACAATCATTGTACAATAAATAAAGAGTGATAAACCAGTGACTCATAAACATGTCATCACCTCTTATATTGTTTCTAATCCGTGGCACGCGCCCCTTTTATCAATGTATGTGAGTTTGAAAATTGAATTTAATTTGTTATAACCCTGAAAATACACTGCGAGGAAACTTACACAACTTACATTTCTCCATAATGTTTGCATCGCATTTGGCCAGTGCGGTCGAGTGTGGCCTTAAGTATTCTGATTACCGCCTTAACTTTTCTCATAAACGATAAACGATAAATTGATTGATGATGTTCAATATTTGTTCACCATAAAACATGTTAAAAACATCAAATGAAAAACATACGGAACAAAATTTAGTTGGACTTAATGGGTATGTGTGCCCGCACTACTATTTCAATTAAATTTGAAATTGTAATTCCGGTACTATCACCACAGTCAAACTCTACGTAGAGTGGATCACGTATAAAATTGATTGAATTGCATTAAATACTGGTAGTACGTATGGCAAACGGCAGACAAACAGTATTCTATTTATGTTAATTAAGTTAACCATAGTCCCAATACTCGATAAATTCATAATTTGGGTACCTATTAGAATAATAGAATCACAACAAAGCAAACTTGTGTGATCAATCATGGATAGGTATAAAATTATAACTTTGGGCTTATTACCATTCTGTGCACGGAAGCTTAAGGCCCTACGACGTTGGGTAATAACATCAAGTTAAGGAATACTTAACAAATCTGTACATTTTAAGCAAATTTTTTAGATCACTACAGATCGTTCTTCATCGTACTCGGAATCTACGTTGCGCTTTGCAAATGAAGATAGAACTTGATTTTTGAACTTCTTCAAACTTCCACTGTGTTTCGTTAAGACGCGTATTTTGTTTGCTTATATTACACAAACCTTCATACTTTAGGTAGGTATTCCACGCAATATCTCGCTCTGTAATCCCCGAAGAGGTAGACAGAGGAGTGTAGTATACTCCCACGTTCTACCAGTCACGTTTGCATCCCACTATGAAATAGGCAAGTGCCGTACACCGGGCACATATACAGACTCTGAGCCTCTATTAGAAAATCTAAGTTAGAAAAATCCAATGATGTTGACAGTATTTAATTTGATTCACTATTTTTAAGGAAGTATTTAATTTGTAATTTAGAACTAAAATATCTGCGTTTCATATTGTAAACATTCATTCACACGAAGATCATATTTGAAACAAGTTTTATATTTATAGATGTACCTACATATATATTTTTGATAGCTCTAAACAATTCGAAAAATAGAAAAGTCGTTACTAGATTTGCACACATTTAAATAAACAAATTTTAATGTCTGCTCTAAATAACGATGTTGCTTCCATTCAGGCGGTAATGTCGCCGTCTAGACGACGGTGCTGATCACTCGTCAAGAAAGATACTGTACCACTACCGACATTATAATAACGGTAAATTGTAGAAATAGAACTATACAAATCACTAAGGATCCTTAGTTTCATTAATCACATAGCCCTACATTTACCACCAAAGGATAATTTCTTTGAAATTAGTTAATATAATACCCGAATGTTTATTGGATCAAATAAAATAAATAAATAAATATCTCGGGACATCTTCACACACGGTCATCTGATCCCAAAGTAAGCGTCAAGAGAGCTTATGATATGGTAAACTACATATATACATTATAATTAAATAGATATATATTTTTTCTTTTTACTTTTTTTTTCACACCCAGACACAGAACAAATACTTGTGCTCATCACACGAATATTTATTCTGGGTGGGAATCGAACCCACGACCCCCAGCGCAACAGTCAGGTTCACTAACCACTGCGCCAACGGGCCAGTCAATTGTAACCTGTTGTTGTAAATTGTTCTTTTGTAACCTAATCAAGAGCTGGGCTAAAGAATTGCTTAAAATTTTGATTTTAACAGAAAATATTCATTTGAATGTTATTTATTTTAATATGAATTGTTTTATATAGAATAAGGCGGAGGTGTGGGTGGAGCAAGAATACATTACCCGGTCTGTTGCCGACATACAGGTGTCGTAAGCCCGGTGCTGGCAGACTGTGGTATGGCGTGGCCTGTCTAGGCAAAGCTAGATGCCCTGGCCGCCTATGGCCAGCAGCGTATGCGGTGCGAGAATCTGCGATCTGCGATCCCCAACCCGCATGCCCAGCGTGGGGATTATGGGCTTAACCCCTCAGGGGAATCCTGTGGCGCAATTGAACGCAATACGCGAATGATGAATTAAATTTATAATGCAGAAATACATAGATAGATGTCTTTATGTTAAAGGAAGTAATATTAACCTGCGTGTAACATTAACCCCTTGAATTAATAAAGCGCGCATCGATCCCATCATGTCGCGTGTTTTCCAGCAATTTATTATAAAACGCGGTATTATAAACAGGATTGTCTTTCGCCTGGCAGCGTAATACCGGAGGGGTATCATTAATATACCTAAATATTTCTACCGGAAATCGGCAGTCAAAGTTCTCAGCTGTCATCCGGGATTCAGATCCTTTATTATTTTGTAACGCATCAGTTCGATAATAACCTGTTCCTTTTCCTAATCGGTTTTTGATCCCGAGACGAAAGTTCTGGAAACGATTTCCTCATTATGTGATTGTTACAAGTATTTCTTCTGTGTCTGGCTAATGTAGTCATCGAGAAAGTTAAGAATTGTGGTACCTTACTTCTTCACAGATGCGGAATAGAGGCATGCTGTGAACTTTGACGTAAAAAGAGTTGCAACCACCTCACCTTCGGAGTAGTAGTTGTCACAGTTACTTCTTATACTTGTGATTGATCTAAAATGAGCTTTAACTCAATTTTGGATAAATGGACAAATTAACCGCTGCTTTCTTGACCCAATTCACGCTCAAGAAGGGTCTCCAATTAGCATACAAGTCAATACCAGGCATCATCAAGTGTGACCAAACGCAGACAGAGTTCTATGACCAATAATGACACTTATTACTGTCTACGTCATACGTGCGTGCTGCTCTCGCGTCATAAAAAAATCTCCATACGTTTATCATTGGAATAACAAATTCATGTTTCACAGGTTTATGGGCTACAGTGGCCCAGTAATAAAACGGACGGACGGACGGACGGGCGGACGGACGGACGGGCGGACGATGATATATAGGCCCAATTACGTCGTCCCGTAAGTTTGCGCCAAACACTAATGATAAGCTACCGAGTGCGCGCTGTAGGGTTGACAATGTGTTAGAAATGACGGAACAATGAATTATTTTGAATAAATTAGATGATTTTAATTTTGTTTTCCTAAATTTGAAGGCTGACCTGAACTTTGAGTTCTTCTCTTTAAGTGTTTAAGTGTTATTTTTGTTTAAATGTTATTTCTTAGTATAATACTACTTTACTCCTATACCTACGAACTCGAGGAAATACAGGCGTGATGTTATGTTATGTTCTTAGTATTTCCTAACATTCAGTGCCTTTCCTGGTGAATACTTCCTGCTGTCCTATTGACTTTCAAATACTGCTACGCTTGAGATCGTTAGAAATACTCATTTGTCGTCGAATCAAAGGGTTTGACAGTTTTAGCGGCGTTGAAAGTACCACTCACTTACCGTACCACTTAATTAGTATATTGTTAGACAAAAATATGCTTAAAATTTTATTAAAATCATCGACTTGAAGACCGAACGACTCATATTATTTAATATTTACTATACTACTCAATAAAATAAATGTAATCCCCGAAGAGATAGGCAGAGAAATGTAGAACAAATAAACTTTTAGTTTATTAAAAAACATATTGAACTTTACATATGAATCTTGGGACTCTTCACTCTGTGGATGCAAATATTTTTTTTTTCATGTGTCACTTGCGCTCTAACGATCTTTTTACATCTATGGTCGTCTTAGACGCGTTTACAGCACCATAAACGGTTTTTAATTAAGGATCAGATTCACAATGATCGCCGCCCACAGAAATTTATGACTTCTTTCATGTCCCAATTAGCACACGGCGTCGACGAAACATGTGCACGATAATGATCTCTATGCCCAGCACTGTTAGGTCTTATATCGCACTTAATGCTCGGTATTAATGACATTACAACAATACGGTGGTAATGTTAAATGTGTTTTTGTAAATAAACCAAAGAGATATGAATCTCAATGTGTTGGTTGAGTTATTGTGGTGTAATTATTATTGTGTATTTAATTAATAACGTAATTACTGTTTTATTATTTGATACGTTAAAAGAAAATGGTGCAAAAGAGTTAATTGTTCATAAATATGTATTTCTACTATAAACATTATCGTTCGGTTACCGTTTTTGTGCAAATGTTTGACTCTGTTTTATGCGAAATTCAGCTGTATTTAACATGTTATAATTATATCAATATATAAATGCCTATGTACTTAATGGATAGCGCAACGTGGGACAGCATGGTCGCCATTTATATTCTATATAAAACCTTGTAGCATGATGATAAAATATGGATATAAAAACATCTAAAACTATGAGATCTAACGTAATTTATTCATAGAAGGAACAATTAAAAACATAATTAAGTTGCACCTATAGCGCGAACTATGACCAACTCGTGTCTGTCCGAAGTCAAATTTATGTTCCAAAACAAAACAACAAAACACCGAGCCGACATTCCAACCATACCTCCGCGACACCTTTTGTTGATACCCTAATACAACCGCCTAATACAACCGAAAGCGACCTTACATATAGGTATCTACCTACCCATATTTGAAACCGACAAACAGATTTGACCACCTGTATACCTGTATCCATGCAAATGAAGAATTTAGGTATTATTTGGATGTGACGTCACTAGTTCTTACATCACGAAATTATTATTGCCGATTTGCACTGAAAAATGCACGAGTGAGTTGTTGGAAGAAACAAATTGAAATAGGTCGTAGGGCACTGTTGGTCATAGGGTTCCTCTAATGAGCGCCCTTATGCACTTTCTTAAGAGGTTCTTTTCACATAATCCCCACGGTGGGCAGGCGGGTTGGGAATCGTTGAGCACAGCTTCTTGCACCGTCTACGCTGCTGGCTGTCGGCGGCTAGAGCTTTTAGCTGTATCTAAATAGACTAGGGCATAAAGCCACCAGCCATTTTCTTTTTGTTGCTAATCTTTTTTCAACGTTCGGTCACCCGTTTCGCTAGCGTCAAACGTAATACATTGAAGAAAATACACAGTTCAAGCTTGGAGACTATAAATAGTGTTGTATGCTATTAAAATTATTTTACAATTTCGTTTGAATAATGTTAAAAAGCGCAAGAGCATTACAAGATCGTATTTATAAAAAAAGCTTGCCATATAAATGACGTGGACAACCCATAAATATCACGGCATACAAAAATCGGCCAAGTATTTGAATACACCAAATTAGTTGTTAACGGACTTTTCATATCATCAGCGATTTAAGAGCGACTGCAGTATAAAATAGAACATTGATGCAAAAAGATTCATTTTCAAATTTGTCTATTAATTATATAAATACATTATGTCATGTTCTTCTGTGATGAGGATAATTTGAACGTGAGTTAGCTGAATCTCGGCTTCTTCAAGGTATACGTAACAAAATATTGCTGAGTAAGAATTTTAGATTTTAAGTGACATTTGTCCATATAGTCGAATTCCGCAAAGCATACTCTAGAACTTGATAGAACTCTAGATGTCTTGAATTTCTTATTACATGGGCCAATACACCCAGGATACTATATAAATTAAAGCCATCATCGCTTGTAACATATTAATTTTTTTAATTGTCGTATTAAACCATCTCAATGTTACTTTTCAGGGTACATGAAAATTATACGTTTAAATAAAACGTTATTACCTACAATAATGAAACATGTATTTCTGGTAATGCAAACAAGAGGGCTATGAATGCATGAAATCCACGACTCGTCTGTTAGGATACATATTTAGCAATCGGTGCATCTTGCCTACCCCGTAAACGGCTTTGCGAGATTATATAACTATAATAAATCCACAACTGCCTCGTTGGTCGTGTTGGTTGCAAGTGCGATCGGGAGGTCTAGGGTTCAGTTCTCGAGTTGGGCATTAGGTACTAAATGTTTCTAAATTAGACTGTCTAGTAGTAGCCCCCAGTCCGAATTTGTGCTCGGAGTATGTAAATAGGTTCACCTATTGTTCCATGGTGGGTTGTAAAACGTAACTGGTGAAACGTGGATGCGTATAACACTCCTCTGCTTACCTCTTTGGCGATTACAGACGTGATGTTACATTACGATGTTACGTTAAATCCATAATTCCATGCTGTTTATCCTGTATACTATATAGGATATATTTTACATACCATATTATAATATTAAGCGTTATGTGAGTATCTATTTACATACACATAAGTTATGTGTTCAAGGTACGTTTTACAGGCTAGCCTGATTAATGATGTATAAATTGATCATATACATGACAAATAAAAAAAAATAAACAGCACCGGACTCATCCGAAGTCCTTCTTTACCAGCTTTGTCACATCGCATTCAGTCTTATAGCATACCAGTACAGTGTGGAACAAGTCACTGATGCCCAAGGACGATTTGCGGTTTGTTTTTGGAAATCATTTTATTACGCTTGTCGTGAAAAGGGTTGTCGTGTTAATGATTTTGGGTTCTAACAAATGAGGATTAGTACATTTTTTTTTAAATAAAATATCTCGTTAGTTTTTATTAGAATCTAAAGTTTGAAGTGAAAAAGGTTATTCGCGTCCGGTTAAATTTTATAATATATTGAACCGTTCTACGAAACGTAGATTGATTTCGTTCTTATCAGTAAACCTTCGTCTCGTACCTATATTGTAAGAAATTGGTTAAGTATAAATATTGTATGAAAAATCAAGATTTCATAAAACAAGATAATCAGATATAACAAAACGTATCTATTACAGGTAACATAAAACGCAACACGTATCATCACGCCTGTCATCCTGTCAAGAGGTAGGCAGAGGAATGTAGAACACTCCCACGTTTCACCAGTTATAAAACGTAACACCATGCCTATATTTCCCGAAGGGGCAGGCAGAGGTGTGTTATATGCTTACACGTTTCACCAGTTACGTTTTACAACCCACCATGGAATAAGGGGTGAACCTATTGACATACTCCGGGCACAAATCCAGACTGAGCTGCTAGTAACAATTTTATGTTCAAAAAATCCAGAATTATCCGACTTGGAGATTGAATCCAGGACCTCTCAATGAGCAGTAGCGCTTGCCACCACTCGAACAACAAGGCAGTCAGAATTTATTACACAACTCAAAATAAATGTGACAGACATAAAAAAAACAATACCTTAGTTCAATCGTTACTAATGCGTTATTTCACTGAAGAAAAGACTTCCCTGTCAGCCGTCAACTCCACTTTAACATTTGACATTCTTTTTCATGTGACCATTTTAAACAACGTTATCTATGACATTAAGGCCATAGTCCGCCACGCTGGCCAAGTGCGGGTTGGCAGACTTCACACGCTGACAGAATTATTTTTTAATGTACTCTACGGTGTGCAAGTTTCCTCGTGATATTTTTCTTCATCGTTATAGCGAGTGATATTTAACCTCAAAATGCACATTTTTGTATAAAGGTGGAATTTAATTCCTAGTAAATATGGGATGTGTGTCATGTGTGTGGCTAACACCATTTTTTAAACGTAAAATAAAAGAACTAATAACTAAACTAATTCAGATAGCAGACTTTTACAAGCGATTAGAAGCTTATTTCTGGACGATTGCTTTCTGTAGTTCAAATCGTTCTGACCGGCGATTCGTAGCCGCTTTTCCTCCATCTGTATCTTTCTTTGCTTGATCAACCAAATATGGCTCCGTGATCCTCTGTGCAGTAGACAATCAATCTGGTTCAAAGAAGGATATAGTTAATTGGATTTGTCTGTATTCAGATGTAACATAAAAACACCGCATTTGCATACGTAGCCATAACAAAAAATTGTACCCTATAATATTTATTGAGCGAAAAACAGGACATCATAAACAATACAAACAGGCGTAAAACAGACCAAGTTGTGTAATAAATCACATGTTATTGTAATAATTTATCATAAAAATGAAGGTGCTCAGAATTATGGACCCGTCACACTTTAATAGCGTCGCGGGAAAGACAAAGGTAGATTTGGGCTCAGTGACTCACATCATCAGGTATTCCGTAGAACTATTTGTATTGCATTAGATTCAAGACGACTATTAATAATTTTGATACTGTGTAGCAATTTAAAATAAAATTCATCAGCGTTGTGATACGTTGGATTTTATTGGAGTACCTACGACATAGGTACATTGACAATATTTTATTTCCTATTATTCTTTATCTTAAAGTATTTTAAGGCTATTTAAAATTTCAAACGTTAAAGTACTAGCGGTAATGTACCTAATCAGTACAATAAGTCCAGCATTTCTCAACTTTAACATCATTTTGTTCTATTACCTCAGAATTATTGGACTCTGGAACTATTATACTTAAATAACGTCCTGCTTAAAAACGTACTGGTTAAAGTAAAACCCATATTATTCTGTCATTTTCTTATGCGTTCAATTAATTATCTCCAATCGCTCGGACCTGTAACCGGACAAAGAGCGGGCGTACCGAGAGATCTTTTGTCAACATCGGCCTTATCGGGTCCATCTTAAAAGCGGTCAGCGCAACAATAAGTGAATCTTAAATGTTGCTCTTATCATGGATTCGTTAAGGTGTGGTTTCATTACGGCGATTGTTCGACCCATTATTTAAACGCAAAATAATGGGCTCTAACAATGAGGCAAAGTGGTAGCTTTAAAAGCAAACCAAAGAATAAAACGTAGCAATTACACATATCTAATTTTTTCCATTATATGTTACATTTAAGATCATTTGTAGTACACAGTAAAGATTTAAATGATTTTAGTGAGTTAATTCTGTAAGCTAGCTTAGAATAAATTTATCTTTATAGAGATATAAACTTTCGAACAGTTGCAAGTGCCATGAACTCACTATGTTTTATGTACATGACTATTTGAGTACTATGTCAACGACATATTCAGATACATGTCAATAAAATGTATAGGTACGTAAATAATTGGAAAATTATGTATTGAGCGATTAAAATGAAAACTAACATGTTAATTGAAGATGTCTATACATGTGGAACGTACGTGAACCTGTGAAACGATTTTTTTTTAAATGTAATTCATTGTCATTCATCATTATAAACCTTTCGTCCTCCCAATGCTGGGCGTGGGTCTCCTCTGTAAAGGAGACGGGTTAAGGTTGTAGTCTAACATGCTGGCCATTTGAGATCGGTTGGGATTTTAATTATAATAATATAATTTATAAAGCCATTAATTCGTTTTAGGTTATGAATGTTATTGAACATCAACTGAATTTCAACAGTTGTTTGCTATTCGATTGAAATAAGTAATTAGTGTTCTAAATTCTTACATAAATATTTAACAGAATATTCTTTAAAAATGAACACAATATTAACTAAGATTTTCAACAAGATATCAGAGTAAATAAATAATACGAGATAAATTCTTATCTCATTCTTAGCTCGTAAACAATAGCAAAACTATTTTTATCGTACAAATTCCCAAGTCTGCCGCTAGATGGTACATCAAAGCGATGATTTCTTGCTCACTTAGCTCGTAGCGAATCGATTAATCGCATTACTGGCAGTGCACCTTAACCAGATCAAACGGCGCACCGCAACTCCGAGCCGAGCGATCTCACCTTTTGTCTAGTAATTCCTCGTAAATATTTTGCGTCGATCGTAACGCGTAGATTGTCACTCGGTCGTGAGATCGGGCGATAGTTGCACGACAATCGCTTATTTTCAAAACAATGAGAATAACGCTTTTGTCGCCTCGCGCGTCGTTTCCTAATACCTTTGATATTTTCAAAAGCGACAAAAGTGAAACATCATTTGCTTTTTGTACTATAAATGGTCGGTTTATGAAAGTTGTGATAAAGATTTTCTTTTAATGTAATTGTGTTAGTAACGTGATAATGGAGGTTGGTAATGGCTGCAATATATTGCTCCGAGCTATGATTAACCTAGTTCCAAATCATTCGGATTGTGCGTTATACATCTTAATGATGCAGCGTTTATAATTTCAAATACAATTGCATATCATCATCTACGTTACATTCAAATTTTATTATTTGCATAAGTATTTATTTAGAGATCTATGTATATATAGGTACGTAGTTTATCAACTGTCTTAACATAGCACGTTCACTGCTTAGTTTGGGATCAGAAGACTATGTGTGAATTGCGGCAAGATATTATTTGTCTTGTCGATAACTCTTCAATGTGGGCTTACTTTATTTGTATATATTTCAAAAATATATCTGTATGGGGCATTTGTAGGGCATTGAAACATGTTATTTGTAGATATGTTTGTACAAGTATTTCCAGTATTAACTCAACTGCCGTTCAATGCAAGCGCTACATTGCTCGGGTGTTGCATTTAGAATAAACTAACAGATAATCAGATATGATGCCTACCTATTTCTACAATTTGCACTTAGAAAACCGTAACGTAAGTACAACGTGTACAAACGAAATGAGCTACATATTTAGTCTTCCTTGGGTGTGCAATCCGTGTCGGGGCGGAGTGAGAATACATTGCCTGGCCCCGTGCAAGGATACAGACCCGGAAGCCCGGCGCAGACAGATCGCGGTGTCGCGCGGCCTGCCTACGCACAGCTTATTGCCCTAGCTGCCTATGGACAGCAGCGTAGACAGTGAGCAAAGCTATGCTCAGCGTGGTGGTTATGGGCGTAACTCCTCAGAGGAGGCC